>PVLC010007846.1:27878-61432 GCA_004027655.1 Graphiurus murinus | reverse complement strand
AGAGAGAGAGAGAGAGAGAGAGAGAGAGAGAGAGAGAGAGAGAGAGAGAGAGAGAGAGATCTCAACAAACCGCTATTGTTAACTACTTAATTGATGAAAAAGATTTCTCTGGAAATCCAAACCAATAAGACAACAGCAAATGACATCAGAATGTTTTCAGTGGCTGAGGACACCTGTGGTCCAGTCTGGGTATTCCTCCATCTATAGTTTTCACAGTATACAGTACAGTCATGAAGAGTTCCATAGCATTTAATTAAATATGAGATAATGACACATGTTGTAACTTATATATGTAGCAGCTCTACAAAATGTTAGTAATGCATGTGGATATACAGTCAGACCAAAGAACTTAACTGTAGTGAATGATGGATATTGTTAGGAATAACCCCAAAGGAAAACCACTGAGTTGACAAATGAAATTACACAAATTACATTTGTCAACTGGAAATTACACAAATTAGCAGTCTCCCACATATTTTTTTTTTACCATCTTCTTGGCCTTTTCCAAGTCTTGCAGCACTTCCAGAAGAGCTAAGAAAGCACAAGAATACACAACTGAAATAGTCAAAACTTGGATTTTCTGAAGCAAATTCCCATGGAAACTGTTGCCAAAGAGAGTGATGAAAGCTTGTAGAAAATCAACCAAATAACCCATGGTCCTCTGGACCCAGGCATGGTTGTTTGACCAAATCAGTTGCCTATTTCTCAGCTGTCTTTTCACGTGTGCTATTTGGAACTGGCAGTTGACATCTCTGGTTTATCTATTGTCTTTGACCAGTTTTTCTTTCTTCATGAAATCCAAGAGGGGGTTGGGCAGAACTCACCAGCAACAATACATTATAATATCATCCTTAAGTATATAATCAAGCATTAGCAGCAGTTGTAATTACATGAGTATAATATATGGATTTTAAATGCCTTCAATAACAGTCATATACTAAATTCAAATGATGACAAATGCCAAACAGTGCTGAAACAGAATTTTAGAGCTAAAGAAGGACCTCAATGATTCTTTAGAGTTATCTCCCCCTTTCTTCAAGAGATTTTCTGTTTATATCAGGGATACAAAAGTACGGTTTTGAGTTCTCACCTAAGACATCAGTTTGAATGACTTACCTGTTCTCTCTGTCCTAGTTTCCCTGAACCAAAGATGATGATGATGATGATGATGATGATGATGATGATGATAATAATAATAACTTCAAAGAACCTCTTTGGATAAGGTATCAGAGACCAAGGTTGAACATGAGATTTTGTGTGACCTCCTCTTTGAGACTTGGCTTCCATGTCTACAAAATATAAAAACAACTGCCTACCTGATGGAAAATATCTTTTGTAACTTATACACTAGGCAGATTCTACTTTTCCTCCAGGCAAATTTATGTCCTTTCAGCAGCATTTATTATTGTCTTCAACAGGGCGCTTTTAACATGCGTCTGTTATAGCATTTTGCATTGTTGTAATAATTTTCTTATAAGTTGTCACTTTTGTTATTTTTGTACTCTATGAGGCAGGGTCCCATTCTATGTGTCCTCAGATCTCCTGTGCCTAATACTATGGTTGGCATACAGCAGGCTTTCTACAAATGCTTGTCAAGGAGATGAAAGAGAATGCTTATAAAGTGCTTTGAAAAATCACAAAAGCACCAAGCAAAACTAAGTAATTATGGTATTATGTCCATTCCTACTGGTATAGAGGAAAGTACTTTGGAAAGCAAACCTTTCATCTGAAGAGTAATGGCTTATTACTAGGTCTTTTTAAGGTGATTGATCGGGTCTATTAGTCCAAACTTATAACCTCATTCATATCATAGAACAAACATAAAAATAAAAAAAAATTAAATCTGGTATCCCTAAACAGAGTAAAATCAGAACAAAGAAGAAAATTTAAAACACTAACAGCAACAATAAACTCCAAACAAATCCCTGTCTGCTCTGTGTGATTCCGTGAACAGTCAGGGTCAGGGGCTTGTGGGAGAGGGGTTTGCTGACATTGCTCAGCTACCTTGACTTGGTTTGAAATTTGGTTTGAAATTTCATTAGAAATTTATCTCCACCAAGAAAGGCAAGAGGACAAATGTAAAATCTTAACACTATTTTCTCTGTATCCTCAAAATCGTAGCCGCAGTTGGGGTGCTCATGGTAACATCTAAGACTATGGAACTGGGGACCATCTGGGGCAGTGTCTACACATGCAAGAAGGGTTATTTCCCTTCTCATTGGTCAATGTGCCACTTTCCAGGGCCAGCAATAGACCTCTGCCATCCTGGATAGATGCAGTTGTGTGGTGGCAGCAAGAGGATTGTGATCTTGGTAACTAACAATAAAAATTCCAGATTTCTCATTTATTCCCTCTTGAGCTCATTTTTAGAGAAACAGAATCAAATGGGCTTTGTGTCTTCTATTGCCTTTTTCCTCTCTTTTTTTTTTGACATGGCTAGCCATGGTTGTTCATATTTGTCTTCTTCATAGCCACTTAAATTAAGGTAAATAGAAATCCACATGTGTCTGGGACCGTTCCCTTTCATGCTTGTTGTTCTGGAGTGATTATTTATATCTTCCCCTTTCACTTTCAAAAGTGATCCAGTTGAGATAATCAATTATATAATCACCCAATTATTAGAGAGGTTTGGTACTTAAGAACTCCTGTGCTATGAATAGACAGTATGTCCCCAAATAGTAACGATCATTCTTAGCCTCCTTTCCCTCTTTCTTCCTCGATTCCCTTCACTCTTTCTTTTATTTCTTCTTGCTTTTCCCCCCTTCAAGTAATTAATTCACTGGGTCACTTGAAACCCTTATGATCAAATCAATAAGGTAGAAGCAGAATGTTCTTGCCTCATGTTGAATGCTAATGAAATGGGAGGTCAGAGATATCTCAGAATCATGTAGAATACATAATGGGGTCGCATTAATGTTCTTTTCTTTGTGCTGGGAGGGAGAGTAGGAGCTTTAGTCGTCTCCTCCAAGTCTTCATTGTCAGTTGTAATAGAGACAGTCTCGGGCTTCTTACTATTCATTGATTTTGGTAAAAACTCGACATGGTAACATATGCCTCTTCTTGATTGGGCCCCAGGGAAGTGAGGATGGGCTGTCCTTGAACGACTGGGGTCAATGTCAGCATTCTTGATTGGAGTGGAAATGGTGGGGGAAGGGTGCTGTTAGTAGTTCCAGGATTAAGCAGCAAACCTTCATACACATGAGGCCCATTCTTGCCACCTTCCCTGCAGTCTGGGAACCTGGGGGAAGGGAGTACAGGGACATCACAGGTACTGACATTCCCCGCCAGGCATCTGAGGGGAGAATCTCCTCTGAAAAGTTCTGGGGTGATGGCTGCCGTCTCGACTGGCCAGTGGGGGCCCTGCATACCCCCTTCATCTTCCTGCTTCTCAGGTTCTTCCAGTTGTGCAGGAAGAGTATCTTGTAGAAAGCCTTCCATTTCATCTCTAGCTTGAATGCCATTCACTTCATGAATCTGGCAATCCAAGAAACTTTCAGGATTGAAACTCACATTCAGATTCTGCACAGAAAAAGAAAGAGGCATTAAGTGACACCAGAGTGCTGTGTCACCAAATGTACACTTCAGGGAAAGGTCTAAAGGACTTTCTGATGAGTTTACCAGGGAATGTCAGAGGACTGCCTATGTATTCCCCAGTAGCTCTGACACTTCAGGGTTTGAAATGGCCACTGGTTGTGCTCTGCAGCTCTGAGTAGCCTAGAAGTTCTGAGACTTGTATCTTGTTTTAGTTTCCTAACTCTGGGGATTCACAGATAGGATCTTACAAGGAACTCTAGTCATGGGATGCATACAGGGCCAAAAGTTGAGGTTCATATATTATTCCTGGGCTATCATTCCTGGCTACTGGGATGCCACCAACATAGTGCTTCTTTAAGCAGCAGATCACTTACCTTTTTTGGTTTTTTACACAGATGCTCCAAAGTCTTCTTATGATCAGGGAGACTGGGCCATATGATAGGCTTTATCCTGTAATCAGAGAACATTGCTCAATGAACTGAATGGCCAAGGGAGCAGGTGCAATTGACCTTTCTACTTATTCTGAGCCAGGAATCAAAAGTACAGTGTTCTGCTCTTGGCTCTGCTACAACTAGTGGGTGACCATGACAAGTGACTTTCTCTGGGCCTCAGTATTTTTATCAATCCAGGCAGGGACTGGAAATGAAATCATTGTTATTAATCTACTCTAAGACACGACAATGATGGGCCTGTGGGAAAGAACCCCAGAGAGAAGGAATAATGAGGTTTGCAATGAGTTTGCTTTGATGTAGCTTTTGAACTGAAATTTGACCTGGTCATTTATTTCCAGTATAGATGTTGTCATTTTATTCCTTCTCTTCACTGTCAGTGACTCCTTTGCTCTCATTTTTGTGGAAGTGGGGAATATGTTCTAAGTTACTCCTAGAAATTGCTTTAAGGCAATGCTTTTGAAATTGGCATATTTGCAATCACTTGGTCCTATGCTGAGGGCATCTTCTTGGAACATTAAGTAACTTAACTGCTTTATATTTGAAAAATCATTTTATAATGAAACAAACATGGCTCTTTCATAGGGTAGAATCCTAAAGTCCTATGGATTTGTGTGCTGAATCAAGTTAACACATCAAATTTATTCTGCATTGTCATCGGTGAGGCTTTTGAAGAAAAGTTTGGGAAGTGCTGGTTAAAAATTATTAATTGGGGTAGAGTGTTTGCCTTATGTTCAAATTATACTTTTTTTTGCTTCTTATGAAATAAACTAGAAATTTACTGGCATATGAGAAGGTGATGCAGGCTGGGCACTACAATTTATAAAATGTCTAATTCTCCTTTGCAGTTTTCTCATCAATAAGTAGGGCTCAAGCTCTGACTGTCTAGGATCCCACACAGTCACCCTCTTTTTTTTGTGGTACTGGGGATTGAACTCAGGGCCCATTCTACCTCCGAGCTATACCCCCAGCCCTAATTTTTATTCTTTATTTTGAAACAGGGTTTCACTAAGTTGTGGAGTGCCTCACTAGGTAGCTGAGGCTGGCCAAGAACCCAGATCCTTCAGTCTTAGCCTCCCAAATGCTGGGATTACAAGTGTGCGCCATCACGTCCGGCTCACAGTCACCCTCTTGATTAATTAAAGAAAGTCACCTTTTTTCCCATAATGCACAGGTTAAGATGACCAACAGAATCACAGAGAGAAAACTAAAAATGCTGACAGTTAGTAAGACAGGATTCATTTCTCCTGGAACACAGGAAAAAATCATGGTTAGCATTCAGTAAGCATACAGTAGGATAGATTTTCAGGATGCTTTGAACTTATTTAGTAACAGGGCTTGCTTATCACTTAGTTGAAAGTTGTTCTTTAATAAACAGGATGATACAACTGGTTTAAGTGGTTCCAATTTAGGTGATCAGGGCAAGAATATCAGCCACTTGAAATGTGAAAGTAATGAAGCATCAAAGATCCATCACCCTTTTCCTGACTCTCACCCCCCAGGAGACGGAGCCAAAGTAGGGAGTGGTGAGATAAATGTTCACCCTGAAGTTTTCAGTATGTTCCAGAGTGAGGATAGGAAGCTAGTATGGTAGAAAGTGCTTCAAGGTCTATGTGGATGCATTGGGAACCTTCCTGAGCCATAGTCTCTGGCTCCTCTGGCCATTTTTATCTCCTTCACCCCATGGACATCTTTATTATTCTGGAAAAGGAGATGTAGGACAGCCCCACTGGCCTGCCCACTTGCAATCAATAAAAGTTTTCTTAGAGGGGGCCTTAGACAGACAAGCCATTGGAATCCCAGTCTAAATGGTAAAAGGGAGGTAATGGGTGGGGGTTCTGTTCAGAATTACTAGGAGCTCCCAGGAATACCTGAGGCACTAATGTCAAGGCAATTACCAGTTACCAGCTACCAAGGACCCTGCTCCAACTGCTTCTTTATTCCTCATCAAAGGGCAGAGGTGGCAGGCAGGCCATTCTCCAAAGAACATGGAAGAGCCTCCTCCAGGGGAGTCCTATCCTGTAGGTCAGTTGCATCAATCTCTTTCTCACTTTGTTCCCACACTTTGACACATTTTTTTTGGGGGGGGACAGGGACTCTCCAGCCCCTCCTCACCTGCAGGATTGGCCTCTGGAGTTCTGAAGTGGGAACTTGGACTCCACTCACTCCAGAAGCCATGGAAAAAGCTTTTATCGGGGATGGATCGAACTTTAATCTCATACATTGCATCAGGTTGTAGCTTCCTCTGCAGGAGCATCAGCTTTGTGCTGGATAAATTCACGTGCTGAAGAATAAAAAGTGCCACTACATTTTTAGAATGGAAAAAGAGGTGTTGCCTAAATCTTCCACATCACTTCCAGCTAAACTTCTCTAGCCATGGAGGCAACCTCTTGAAGGTCTCTCATATTTGTTAGACTAAGGAAATCAGCAGCAGAATTAGGGACAGAGTCTGTGAGCTCATCAATGATATTGTGGATGGTCAAAGAGAACAGTGATAGGCTGGGTCTTTCTTCAGGGGATCTGGGCTCTCCCACTTTGGGAGGATATAAATTACCCCCAGGCTCCTCCACCACTTTGCACACTCCAACATCATCCAGTGTAGATGTGACAAGGGGGCATGAAGGGGTAGGTTGCTGAGAAAGAGTAATTTCTCTCCAGAAAGATATCATTTTATATTGTGAATGGTAATATAGAGGTTAAGTCTCCCCAACACTGTATTATCCTTAAGGGAAAAAAGGCTGTAGCAATTTGATGGCTAAAAAAGTAACATTCCATTGTTATTTACATTTATATTTATTTTATGAGTTCTCAAATATTTATAAAATTCATGTTTTTTATCTATGAAATTTTCCCAGGGGAAAAAAAAAATATGTGTGTGTGTGTGTGTGTGTGTGTGTGTGTGTGTGTGTGTGTGTGGTGTGTATACCATCTGTCAGCTGTATATGTGGCAATTAACTAACTGAAAATTAATTCTCAATTTCCTTACAATTTTGATTATTGTGTGTTTTGACACAGATAAGCCTATGGTGGACTTTTAATTTTTTTCCTGGGCAATAAACTGATTGTTTTAGATCCATTTATCCAATTCTTCCATTCTCCACTATAGTTGCTTTTCTGTTAGTACAATCTTCAGATGAATAATGGAAGAGGGTAGAATCAAGGTCATCCTATCTATCTATCTATCTATCTATCTATCTATCTATCTATCTATCTATTCATCATCATCATCTATCTATCTGTGGGAAAGAAGGAGGGAACAGAGAAAGAAGAGGGAACAGGTAGTTCAGGGCATGCAGAATATTTCTATAAGTAGCAAATTGCAAACAAACAAGGATGATCCTGGTCTGAGCAAAGAGGGTAGTAGGAATAAGTAAGTATTCTTTCAGCCTTGAGAAAGAGAAATCACCACGTCTTCTGTTTGTGTGGAACAGAAAGGACAGAGGTTAGGCTAGTGGGTTAACAGAAACCTATTAAACTGGAGTACTCTACTTTTCTAACATCTCCCCCAAAAGATTTCAGTAACAGTCAGATCATTCCAACTTCTGCAGCTATGAAGAAAGAGACTAACCATTTTGATTATGAAGAGCAAATATTAAGTTGTTACTTCAGGAACTAAGACCCCAGGTTTTCAAATAAAAACAAAACAGAGTCAAAATTTCTGTCTCCTCTTCTCTTTACTCATGCTTCTCTCACAAATTCCCAAACCAAACTGGCCATGCTTTGGAGTTATGATCCACAGGTGTACTTTGTCTGATTTGTCTAAGAACTTGGTGCTTGACGGAAACTTTTTGAGGCCTTCTAATAGTGAAGGTCAGTGTGATATCTATCTATGTTGTTATCTAACTAAGAAATATTTTAAGTGACCTAACTGAAAATGATGGGAGGCGGGGAGAGGGCAACACCCTAATGCACATGATGTACTTTCACAAACATATCAAAGTCAATCACTAAACTGAATTTGAGAAGGAGGGAGGCGGGAGAGAATGGGATGGGAATGGGGAAGGCTAAATGAGTGCTGTGTGCATGTATGCATTTCCATCCTAATTAAGATATATGATTACAGTGCATCAATAAAAAATAAATAAAATAAATTAGAAATTAAAAAAAGACAAAAAATAGAGCAAAGGAAAAAGTCAGAGCTGGATTGGGAAGGGCAGGGAGAGATGCATGTCTCTTAGGGCCTGAAGCTGATATGATACAGGAGCTTCTTTCTCTCAGTAAAGGGTACCTCCAGAAAGCACCAACATTAAGCCTTCCCAGGGTAATAAAATATATGACATAATAATAAACTATATAACATAAGAAGTGTTTATTCTGAAACAGTAAAATATAAAAATAAGAAGTGCTTATTCTGAGACAGTAAAACATACGACATTTGAAGTTTTTATTTTATAAACTTGATTGATCTACATACCATCCAGTTATTTCCATCTTTCTCCCAGCGGTAGGCCACATCATGTATTAATTGTTTTACATACTTCTTTTGTAAGTGCGATGTATTAAATGTCACCATAAAGTCATTTGCTCCTTCACGATAGGTGACTTTTATGTCAAAAGGAGCCTCAGGTTTAACTGGAAATAAAAAGAGAAAAAGAATTCTGTCTATAGAGATACCAATAAATTAATGATAATTTTTAAAGTCTATCTACTCTGAGAAATCATTCTGACCCTTTCTGAGTCTGTGACTGAAAAACTAACCAGAAAGCTCTCTCCTTTTTCTTGGGTTCAAATCAGGACTACATTTCCCAGCCTCCCTTGCGGCCAGGTGTGGCCATTTGAGTGACTGCACCAGCTTCAATCCCTTCCAGAACCCTCTGGTGTGTGATTTCCAGTCCCCTTTAGCCACCTGGAGACGTTTGTTGAAGATGGAGGAACTACAGGTTGAAGGGAGCCCTAAATGTTAATTAGAGGAAAATTGTCCACAAGGCAGCAATACCCATTTGGGCTTTGATATGATCAAGCAATAAACAAAATTAGGGTGTTAGATATCATATGTTTTAGGGCTTTGTTGTTGTTACAGCAGTGAGTGTTGTTAATTTTACACTAGAACACATTCTCTTTGCTGTTGGCATACTAGAGAACTTGTTACTAACTATTCCCAAAGCAGGAGTATTTAAACTCTGAGCTTCTATTCTTTCAATATAACCACATTGTAACTGGGAGTTTTTGTACTCATCTTGGCTACCTAGAAGCAAAGGGTCTGCTTGCTGGCCCTGGCTCCTGACTTCCAGAGTGGCCTCAAATCATCTCTGTCAGTCTCGGCCGCATTAACTCCGACCTCTTCCTGCTTGCCTGCCTTACAAAGTTGTTGTTAAGATCAAATGTGCTATGTAGGGCAAGCTTTTAGAGGGAGATAGGTATTATTTCAGGTAGAAAAAAAAAAAAAAAAACAGAGAAAGGTATGATTTCCTAGGAAAAGCATCAGCATTAGGCCACCTCCCACCTTGGACCTGAGATCCCCCAGTCTTGGTGATAGCTGCCCTTTTCTTAGTCTGGGAAGTTAGCTGTCTAGTGGTAGATGGGGGCACTACTTTACTGCATAACTGACTTCAGCCCTATTGTTAAGGAGACAGTGTGTGCTCATCACTCAGTAGACTGAGCTGGATTCTAGGCTATCCCAGGCAGGCATGAGACTGACCTCTTAGGCCAAACAAATACACCCCTCTGGTGGAGTGCAGCCCAGGAATTGCATCCACCTGTGTTATTGTGGTAACTGCCTACATTTATTCTGCAGTGCCCCAGAGGTACTGATAAATGGGTATTCTTTACCACTGAGTGTCTTGTGGAAGGGGTAGTTTATCTTTTTTTTTTTTCCTATTAGACACACTATATTGAGGGAAGATGCCCTAGAGGGCAGCAGGAGGAAAGACAGTGGGTGTATAGAAACAGCCCAACAGAGAATTCCTGTGACCTTCTTACACCTGCATTTCATTTACACTCTCAGCAAAAGTTTCTGAAATTAATACCCTGCTTGTGCCTGTCTCCCAAGGATTCTCAGTACCAATGAAGGAACTAAGGGAAGAATAGAGTGAATATTGATTGCACACCAATGGAGTACTGAGTGGTTTGCTTATGCTGCCTTCCTCCTCCTCCTCCTCCTCCTTCTCCTCCTCCTCCTCCTCCTCCTCCTCCTCTTCTTCTTCTTCTTCTTCTTCTTCTTCATGGTACTGGGCATTGAACTCAGAAGCATTCTATCTATGAGCTATACCCCCAGCCCTTTTTATTTTTTTGTTTTTGAAACAGGGTCTCGCTAAGTTGTGGAGGGCTTCACTAAATTGCAGTAGTTGGCCTTGAACATGCGATCCTCCTGTCTCACCCTCCCAAGTACTGGGATTACAGGTGTGAACCACTGTGCCTGCCCCTTTTTGTTGTTTCCAAACAATAGTTGCTTATCACCACTAATCTGTGAGTGAATTGAGTCTCTTGAGAGGTTAATTAACTTGAGTTCTGGCCTCTGTAAAATGGTTTAATAAGATTTGAGTCCAATTCCCTTCGCTTCTGGCATTCACTTGCCATCCTTTAGTTTTGCTTTCTCATCCTGTTATCTCATATCCCCTTGCCTGGAGCTGTCTGGACACCTGCCTCTTGCCTAAAGGTATCTTTGAGCAAATTAGGAAAAGTTTCTCATTCCTCAAGCACCATTTATAAAGATAAATATGTTCTTGTCCAGTCTGAACAATCATCTTACTCTACACTGCCAAGCAATGTGGGAAGCAGGAAGCTGTCCCCTTGTTGGGGGGTGGGGACCTAAGGAAAGGGAAGTAGGAGAGGGAGCAGGGTGTGCAGGGGAGCTCTGAGTCTGGGGTTTGAACAGGAGCATTCAGTTCAAACACACTGGGTGTTGTGTGCATGTATGTTTCCATCACACTGAACCTCAACATGACGTATAATTGCAATGCACCAATAAAAGTATGTTAGATACAAATGAAATCAGTTAAGTGGCAGTTCTACTAAGGCAATGTCACATTAGGAGTTAGGAGAGGAGAGGATGCTGCAGTGAGCCTAGTTTCTCATCCTGATTGCCCAGAAGTGCTTCCCAGAACCCTCCAAACTTACACCTCTTCCTCAGGGACCTGTGCTCTCTGCAGTGTACACACCCTACTATCCCTCTGGCCCCTCGTGGAGCGTGTCGGGTTTGTGGGGGTTTGTGGTCTGCCATGGGGTGCTGAATGGGGGCCTCTTCTGCACCGGGCACAGGAGATTTGGATTGGGATGTGGCAAGGAGTCACCTGGAGCCCGTGTGTGTGCTGTGAGTGTTCACATGCCTGCATGCACTTGTGTGCTGATGTGGATTTGTGTAAGAATGAGCTGTGTTCCAGCATTCTGTGAGGGGACCAAGAATCTCTGCCTTCTCTTAGAGAAGTAAATACACACTTTCAATGTAAATGGCAAACCTTTAAAATGGTATCTTTGGGAAGTGCACAAACTGAACATCCATCCATAAGAGTCTGGTCTCCAAATGACCAAAACCCAGCTGGCTCATGCTCCAAACTCAGGAATATCCTATTGCTGGCAGCCTCACCCTGGACAGTACCACACTGCTACCACCACTGTTAGTGTGTGCTCAACATGTGCAACCATCTGCTAATGTTTCTTTTTCTCAACATCTGCTTCCCCTCACCCCAAGATAATTATTCACACATGGAATTCTAGATTTCATTCTTTATTCTATCATCCTCGTGAAATAAGGCTGAGCTAGGGTTATCACTCTTTCTTGTCTCTCATGAGTATTTAATTTTATTTTTGAATAGTGAAGGAGGGTTGGGGATAAGGAAATAAAGAGAAAGAATGCATCTCCTCAGTCATTTCGAATAATCTCCCAATACATATTGTTTCATTTGTGAAGCTCCAGGGGTAAAACAGACACAATTAGTTAATTTTTCATTGCGCCAATTCAAATGGTAATTTTACTTAAATTGTATTTTTTTTTACCATCCATTTTTAGCAAAGTGTAATATGTACATTCTATTTCAAATCAAAGTTGGCTATGCTTCACTGCTCATTAAGTCCCTTATGAAGATATGATATAGGCCAACTTAGCTAGGTCATGGTGCTCGGTTGTTTGGTCAAATATCAACTAAAGGTATTGTTAAAAAGGAATGACTTGAGCGAAGCAGATGACTTACTATAATGTAGTTGGTATCAATTAATTAGCAGAAGGTCTTAAGAATGGAGATTGAGGTTCCCTGAAGAAGAATCTATATTTCAAGAATACAACATGGAAGAAATTCTGTCTGCATTTTCTGCCCTACAGAATTTGAACTCAATACTGTAACATCCCCTCTCATCTGCATTTCCAGCCTTTGGGCTTATCCTACAGACTCCACATTGCCAGCCACCACAATAGAGAGCCAATTCCTTAAAATAAATGTCTGTCTCTTATCTATCTCTTTATCTCTTTCCTTATCCATCTATCTCCCTTCTCTGCTGGTTATCTTTCCACTGGAGAATTCTGACTAGTATGGAAGGCGCATTTACTTTTCAAAGTAGCTTGATAATTTAGCTTGACACACTCAGATTATTATGTGAATTTGGGGAGGAGACTACAAGGGATTCAGGAGGAGGCAAGTTAGGAAGGAAAGGGTATGTGTGGGTGGATGAAGAAAGCTCAGCCAGAGTTTGACGCTTCACCTTGACTTGCTCTTCCCTCCGTCAGTAGGTGTCAAACACCTTCTTTCATAGCTCAGCTTGAAGCTCTTCAGAATTTTCTCACAGTATGAATTTTTACTGTGTCAACTTCTTTTTCATTTATTAAAAATGCAAATTGCATTAGGAAATTTGCTATTGTTTATTGCAGATTGTTTCCATGATTTGTCTACTTTTACCATACAGAAAGGTAGCGTCTACAAATATGCAAAATAAATGACAACCATACCCCCATATGCCACTTACCTATTTTGACCATGTCCATTTGTTTGCAAATTTTATTCTGTTTTTCAAGCTTCACACATACCCTGATGTCGCCAACAAGTAAAAACCTGTTTGACTTGACGAAATATTCTTTTTGTTGTTTACTCAAATTCAGGCAGTCTTTCCCCACAATGGCTCCACTATAGAAACAAAAAGGCAATCTGTCTTGATTCAGGTAGGAATTTCTATATAAAATGAAATGGTATCATATATACATTTCAATTGTATGATTTCAACATCTCTGTCCATAGGTATGTGGATGGGTAGGTGAAAATTCAAGAGAAAAAGAGAACGAATTAAAATCTCACGGCTTCCTGTGGCCATTATGTTGCTCAATGATGATTGGCTTAGGCATTAGATGTAAATGACCCTGAATTAGTGAAAAGATGCTCATGGAAATTGGGAAAAAAATCTCTAGATTTTTAAAATTAAGCTTTAAAAGCAAGCACCTTTTGTTTGGTAAGATGGTAATTGATTTTTTGATGTCATATGAGGAATAAATGAAAGATATGAGAGCTGAGAAACATTGACCAAGAAAAAAAATGGGGTTAGAGAAAATGCTAATATAGTCTAAGGAGTTATAGACATAAAACCACGTATAGTTTATAGATAGCCTAAGGAATTTTTATAGGTAGTTTTTGTTGATGAACCCTAACAAGGCAAGAAAAGAAAGCAAAAATATAAATTGCCAATATCTGGAATGTAATAAAAGCTATTAGGGATGAATTATGCAGATATTAATAAGAAAATAAAAAATTATGTCAATAAATGTAATAACTTTGAGGCAGTGAAAAAATTGTCATGAATAAAAGTTAGTAAAACTGACTCAACAGTTCTAGCTAGTTCATACAAAAAGAGAAACAAAAGGTATTCATAGTAGAAAGGAAGAAAAATACATCTTTTATTTGTAGAAAATCTGTTCATGTAGAAAACTATAAAGACCCTTCAACGGAACTATAGAAAAGAGTAAGGTAAATTCAACAAGGTCATTAGACAAAATTAATTATATTTCTATAGGTGAACATCAAACAATCAGAAAAATGAGGTTTAAGAGACAGATGTGGTGGCTCACATCAGTAATCCCAATACTTGGGAGGATGAGATAGGAGGATCCTAGATTCAAGGACAGCCTCAGCAACCTAGGAACACCCTTTTTCAAAACTGAAAATAGATCTTGGGCTCTAGCTCCAAGGTTGAATTCTCTTGTGTTCAATCTCCAGTAAAACACACACACACACACACACACACACACACACACACACACACATTAAGTTTAAAAATGACAGTTCACTTACATAGCAATGAAAACCTAAAATACTTAGAAATAAAATGTATAAAAGATTTTCAAGGCCTTTTCACTAGTAATCACAAAACATTGCTGAGAGATATTAAAGGAAATTTAAGTAAATTAAGAGCTATATTCATGGGTTAGCAAATTTAATATTGATAAAAGAGAAGTTTCCTCAAATTAGTGTAAATAATATTAATCAACATCTTAGTGGGATTAAAAAAGTTGAAAGCTGATTCTAAAATTTATGTGGAAGTACAAGGAACTTAATATAGCCAAAACAAAATTGGAAAAAGCAGAATGAATATGGAGGACTCAGAATATTTTATTTCAAACTTTAAAACTCTATGATAATCAGAACAATGCACTGGTGGCATAAGGACAGATGAATGGATTAACAGAAAGAATATGGAGTTCATAAATTGATTCGTACATATAAGTATAAAGTTAATTGATTTTAAATATGGGCACCCAATAAATTCAATGGGAGAATGGAAAGTCTTTTTGGAAAATTGCTCCCAAATAACTAAATAAATATATAGAAAATATGAACCTTAATCCTATATAACTACATGTGGATTGTAGACCCAAATATAAAGGCTAAAACTATAAAATATTTAGAAGAAAACATAAGAGAATTTATTTCTAACTTTGATAGCTAAGAAACAAAAAGCACTAAACATACAAGAAAAAGATATATTGGATTTGATAAAAATAAAAAAACTCCTGCATATTAAATTAATACACCTTTAAGAAAATGAAATGACAAGCTTCAGACTGGCATAAAATTATTGCAATATATATGGAATTATATCCAAAATATACACATAAAATAAGAAAATGGTAACTGTGAGATGATGGATATATTAATTAGCTTAATAGTGGTGATTATTTCACAATGGAAATGTATATCAAAACATCAAGTTATGTGCCTTAAATATATATTTTTACCTGTCAAATATATCTTAATAAAGCAAAAAAAGACATGAAACAAAAGCACATATCTACCAATAATGAAATTATAAATAACTTAGTGATTTTAACAGACACTTGCCCCAAAAGACATACAAATGGCCAAGTACATAAAAAGGTGTCCAACATTATCTGTAATTTAGGAATTGCAAATTATAATCAATGAGATACTATTTCAAACACAAATGTTGGAAATGATGTGTAGCTCTCATACATTGCTGATAGAAGAGCAGAATGGGATAAACATTTTGAAAATATGTTTGGTATATTTCCCTATAAAATTAGATATATACCTACTCGATGACATAGCAATTTCATTCTGAGGATTTTATTTCAGAAACATAAAATATATATTTACAAAATGATTTGTACAAGAATGTTTATGTTGTATAAAAATGAATGTCTCAAATTTGAAAAAACACTAATGTCCACCAAAAGGAGAAAAGATTAAAAATTCATGATCTATTTACAGTGGACTTAGTACTCAGCAACTGAAAAGAAGAGTTTTAAGACGAGCAACAACATGGATAAGTCTTGCAGACATTTCGCTGAATGAGAGAAGTCAGACAGGAAAGAATAAACAATGCTATTATTATCAACAACTGGCAAAACCAAAGGACAATAAAAGTCAGAACTGTGATAGCTCCTGCATATGAAGACTGGCTGGTAGGGGGCATGGGTATCCTTCTAAAAAAATGCTCTGTACCTTGACTGAGCTGATAGCTACATGTCATATATATTTCTCAAAACCTACTCAAGGTTTGCACATTTTATCATATGGAAAATTTACCTCCCCCAAATTGTTATAAAAAATGAAAGCAAGCAAGATTAAATGAGTAATATAAAATTAAATAAGTAACGAAAGCATATATTCTCAGTGTAAAAATAATAAAACAATACAGCATAAAAGTAAAATTCTTGTTTTCTCTTCCTTCTCCAGACCTCAATTTAATTTTCCTCTCCTTTGATAACCATGGTTACCAGTTTATTTTTGTGTGCTCTTTAAACCCAGACAAAGAGCTCTAACAAGAGGGACAACTGGGAAGCTGGAAGTGGAGATTTTGATAGAAAAATGTGCCTCTGTGTAAATGTGCTTTCACACACACACACACACACACCCACACACACACACAACAATCATTAGGAGTCTGTTCTAGGAAGGTCCTACAACTCAGAGGTATAGGTTTGTTTTGGTTGTGAACTAGATGTGTGTATACTTTTCCCTGTGTGTGTTCATGTGAATCCTTTCTAGGACAGTTCCTGGACTCTGTACAGAAAGAGGAAGGTGTGTGTGTGTGTGTGTGTGTGTGTGTGTGTGTGTGTGTGTGTGGTTTCCCGTGAACTGGACTTGGAGTTAAAAGCTGAGGATCACTCCCCAGCTTCATATATGAAATCTTGTGCCCTTGGGCTACTGTGGTCTTTGAGTGAGTGGTTAAGTTCCTGCGACTACAAAAACCAGAGACTGGTGAAGAAATTCCAAGTTAATTGACTGAATGTATTTATCATTTGTGGAATGTTTCTTAAGATTACTTCTCTCCATCACATGCACAAATATAACTTTGGCTAACTGCCATCTGTTAGGGTATGCAGTTGTTCAGGCTTCGAGAAGTGTGTGTGTGTGTATGTGTGTGTGTGTGTGTGTGTGTGTGTGTGTGTGTAGTTTCTAGGAGATTGTGTCCTTATTGGGTTTTCCAACTTGGGACAGAGTGAAAATAAAAAGTAAATTTTAAGGTAAGCTAGATGGATACCAAGGAACAAGTTTGAAAGGAATGTTGGGTGCAAAAAATCTGAAAGTGGAAACTTTGTCATGCAGTGATGGATAAGGATAGAAGGTGAGTATTGGGAGCAGGGTCTCATTTCTGAATTTAGGTACCCATGTGATGTGAGAAACTTGAAGGGTTTTCAGTTCAATCCTTGAGTTTAGACTCTATTAGGAAGTTAAGTATGGGTGACTATTCAATTATAGATCCTAAATGTGTAGCAAGTTTCTGGTACTTCAGGAGTTTAAGCAAGATCTAAAATGGTAGTCTCAGCTCATTTCCACTTTTCAAAGAATGAAATTAGAGGATGACCACGGATCACCCCTTTCAGGGGTGCTGAACTCCAGCGAGCAAAGTCAGACGGAGAGACTAAGATAAACCCAGGAGATTATAGCAAGGCAAGGGTTCCTTGCTTTGCACCACTGGCTCTAATTTCAGGTGACTGGAGGAAGCAGTATCTCTGTGAGTAGTCCTACTTAATCCAATACTGTTTCTAACTTGAGTTAGAAATGTCCTAGGGCAAGCCAGGCGTGGTGGTGCACACTTGTAATCCCAGTATTTGGGAGGCAGAGACCGGAGGATCCGGGTTCACGGCCAGCCTCAGTTACTCAGTGAGGCCCTCCACAACTTAGTGAGACTCTGTTTCAAAATAAATAATAAAAAAAATAAGGCTGGGGGTTGTAGCTTGGAAGTAGAATGCTCCTGGGGTCCATCCTTAGTACTTCATTAAAAAAAAAATGTTCTAGGGCTTTACTATCCAACAGAGTAACCATACTTGAAATATGGTTAATTCAAATTGCAATGTGATCTAAGTGTAAAATATACACTAGATTTTGAAGATTTAATATAATAATGTAAAATATTTCACTAATATTTTATTCATATTGATTATACATGAAAATGATAGTATTCTGAATATATTGGATTAAGTAAAATAAACTCTTAAATTAGTTTTTTGCTGATTTCCTTTCTGTTTTTTAAAAAATGTTGCTACTATAAAATTTAAAATTACCTACATGACTAACAGATCTGTGGATTGCATTATGTTTCTGTTGGCCAGAGATATTCCAGGGTATTTTGGGAGTGTGTGTATGGGAAGGGTACAGCAAATATCCAAGTAGTACTATTGGCTGGTGAATTTGATCCTGTAGGATCTTTCTAGGGGCCATTAGCCCTACTCCACTCACACAAATCTGGTTCTGAAAATAGGGTGAGACTTTTTAGAACCATGTAACTTGATTTTTAACTCCACCTCCACATCCTCCACCTCCTCCAATCTTGTATGGTTTTGTACAGGAGATGTATTTCTCTTGTTGGTGCAAACAGATACTTACATGAAAATATTGAAAAAAATCACAAGCAGACAAACAAACAAATAAAACCTGTTGGTTTTATTCCTTACTTGGCCCAGAAAGACAGAACCTAGTTCAAAAACATTGAATAGTATAGAACATTGAATAGTATAGAACATTGGCTAGTATAGTTTGTTATACAGAGGACTAGATTAACTATCCTTGACAGATAACAGTAGCTACACTTAGATGATCAGAGTGCAGCCTGTGACTGTGACGGTAATTAATGAAAACAAACGGTGACATATTTGAAGTGATATCTACAGGTGGTACACAATTGTGATTGTGGCACCTCCCAAGAATGTAGAAGTGAAGGAAACATGATTGCTTTGTGAGAGTGGATTGTGAAATTATGCAAACACCCGAAGAGGAGGATCATAAATTAAAATGCCTATGTGTCTCAGTCAGTAATATAAATGAAAGAAGACCTAACTGCAGGACTGAGGTCAAATTCTCCGTTTGTAAGAAACAGCCAGAATTCTATTCCAGCTCCATTTTGCTTCTATGGACCCAGAATTACCAGATCTCACACTTTAAAGATACGCTTAGATTTTTAAATGATGGCTGCCAACTTAAAAAAAAAATATTTTAAACGAGTCACATTGAGATCTGAAACAAATGAGTCTAGCCACACACAAAAAAATCCTTCATTTTGTTTCTATATTTACTTTTATATGTTACAATCTTTAAATCATATTTTTAATGAAAATCAAACCACACCCAGATAATTAAGTACCACTTACAGACACCTAGCATGTGGCAGATACTCACCCCTTCTGCCCCAAAGCGAGGCAATCATTACAATGGAAAGCCTAAGTAATTCTCCAGGGCAGAGAGCTGGTTCACTGTTGCTACTGGGATTCTATCCCAGGCACCTCTTTCTAGAGCCTCTGCTTTGCCACTCAGGGATTTTGATATCTGGCTAGAGTTTTGGTGAATTAAAACTTTTGGGACCCACCCCTACCCCAATAAAGGTGGATTTATATTGATATGCCACCCACGGGTCCTCTTGGTCCTCTTTAACCTCTCTCCCCTCTCCATACCAACCCTCATAGGTTCTAGTATGAATATTTAGATCTTTAGGATAATTGTACCTGTCAGTGTGAAGTAGTCAACTGGTGGGCTGGTAATCCAACTCTGTGAGTTTAGTTAATCCAAGTCCATCCCTGAGATCATTGAATTGTCACTAAATCAGTTTCTCAGTCTGGTGGCCAGATCCAGGGCAGGTGGTAGATTTATTTCTCCTTGAAATATGACATCTGACATCTACCAACAATCCTACCTGTGTAGCAACTTCATCAGCATGCACCATTTTCAGCAAATCCCAATTTCTTATTTACAAATTTATATTAACAGAAACAAATGTCCCTCCCGCCATGCTAGTTTCACTGTGGAAAAGAAGCCTACCCTAATCAGCAAATGCACTGCTCTGTTTATCTAAATTTAATGGCTTGTTCTGAACCTTGGAGATGCACAAATGTCCTGCTTAAGGTATAGGTTCCTCTTGTGAAGAAGATAGTCACTCTCTAGAGTACTTGATTTACCAAGTAGTTCGTATTTACTGTTTCACGCTAACAACATGTCATAAGGTAATCCCTTTCCAACAGAAATATCTAAATCCAATTGGAAAACCCAAATGGAGGCTCTTGAAAAGAATAAACTATGATAGGCAAAATCCAGAGACCTGCTGGGCATGGTAGTGCATGCCTTTAATCCCAATACTTGGTAGGGAGGCTGAGACAGGAGGATAGCAGGTTTGTGGCCAGCCTCAGCAACTTAGTGAGGCCCTTTGAACTTAGACCTTGTTTAAAATAAAATAAAATAAAATAAGGCAAGGGGTGTAGCTCAGAGGTAGACTGCTCTGAGGTTCAATCCCCAGTACCACCACCACAACAACAGAAGCTGACTTGATAGAGGAAGTAGGCAAGTTTGTTCAAGGGGTGAGGAAGCAGTCAAATACTATGTGAATGAAAGTGGACAGAAAAGTCAACCTCTGTTGGGCCAAGAGAAACCACGGTGATCATCAGTCCACCTACCTGCTGGTTGGAGAAACCAAAGTCAAACCTCTCTGTGGGAGGGCGTTCTGCCCATAAAAGTGAGCACATCATTTGAATGAGACCATTAGCTATTTTAGCATAGTCTCCTTGCAGTGTAGATGCTGGCTATTGTAGGTTCTTGTTCTCTCTGGAAAATGTTACAGAAGTGAGCTAACAGGCAGACAGAGAACACACGACAATATCCAAGTTCAAGACCACATTCATCCAATAACTGCATGAATAGATGCAGGAAGCTCCCATAAATTAAATTGAGATGGAAGTCAGAGCTTATTTGGCTGTACACATGGTGAGAGATTGCTTCAGTGTCTGTGGATTTTAAAAACCCTCTTTTAGCTGGGCACGGTGAAGCATGCCTGCAATCTCAGTAATTGGGAGACAGGAGGATTGCAGTTTTGAAGTCAGCCTCAGCAATTTAGCAAAGCTCTCAGCGACTTAGTGAGACCTTGTTTCCAACTAAAAAAATAGAATATGGCTGGAAGTATAGCTTATAGGTAGAATGCCCCAGGTTAAATCCCAGTAAAACACACACACACACACACACACACACACACACACACACACACCAAACGTAACAAAACAAAACAAAAGATTGAGTGTAGAGAGGGAAAAAAAGACCCTCTTCTACTACTAGTGGATCTTGATTTTCCTTACCAGGAAACTAACTAAAATGGGGTCATCTGATATGAATTTGGATTTTAAAAGCCTTTTTTACCCTGTGGGTAGGTTGTGACTTACTTTCCTCACTGGAAATTAACTAAAATTAGGGTCATCTGATATGAACTTGGAGATAACCACAAGTCAGAATTCATGTTAGAGTATTTTTTTCCAAGTCACCAGAGACGGCAAAACTCAGCAACACGAGATGACTGTAGGGGAGGGAGAAGGCACATTCCCTGGGTTCCTTACCAACTTGCAAACTGAAGTTTTTCTTTTCTTTTTTCTTTGCCTTTTCTCTGAGGCCTTATAAAACCTAAAGCCAATTTATTCCCAGAAATTTCTGGAAAATTTACACTGAGTGGGTCATCTGAAGCCAAGCTATGTCAAGAAGGTAAAAGTTTTAGGTGCATATTTACAGAATTATGACTTAATGTCTCTTTTCCATTACTCATTATATACTAGAGGTTTAGTCTGGATACTGTATATGTATGTATATGTATTAAACTAATCTTCACAAACTTCCTATTAGATTGGTTTTCTTATTTTGTAGGTGAAAAAACCGGAAGCATACATTAGTTATATAACTTGCTCCAGGTCAAGAAGTTAGTAAACACTGCTACCGGGATTAGAAACCAAGCAACTTGACTGGAAAATGTAACTTGAAGATACCAGCCTGCTTTACATTTGGTAAATAGATTGTGGTGGGGGGCACCAGGCATTGAACCCAGGGGCATTCTACCTCTGAGCCAACCCTTTTAATTCTCATTTTTTGAAACAGGGTCTCACTAAGTTGCCAAGGATCTTGCTAAGTTACTGAAGCTGGCCTCAAACCTGTGATCTTCCTGTTTCAGCCTCCCAAGTACTGGGATTATAGGCACGTACCATCATGCCTAGCACAAATAGATTTTTTTTGTAGAGGAATATCACAGGAGAAACAGAATTTAAATTCTGCTGTGACACTGAGAGGGATAGGGAATTTTGAAGATCCGTAGTGTCATTTGGCTGTAGTCTTGGAACCTAGCAGGGAAAGAGTGAGTGAGTGTTGCTTTTCTTTAGTTTTTTAGAGAAAGACAAGGTGTTTCAGGAGGCTTTGAGGAATTCATTAGATTCTAATATTTGATAATTAGGCTACTGAAAGAGCACATGGAAAGAGAGAGAGGATTTATTTCTAAGCACCATGGAACCACCTTTCTCACCTTATTTCAAATTCCAGACTAGTGCTGTTGATGTCCGGGTCATCAAAGGTACAGCTTAGCATGTCCTGGGATCCACCTATTTCCAACTGACTGTAGCAGGAGAATGAGTAGTCATCCGATTCTGCATCTTCCAAGTCTCCTGGAGAGAAACACATATTCAGCTATTAATAAGGCAGATAAGTGTGCCCTTTTAAAATATGCTGTGACCTTATTAAAATGGCAGACTTTCATGGTAGACATGAAAAAATGACTATATTTTAACCTAAAGAAGGAAATTCCAAGGGAAGAGTCAAGATAAAGGTTTTAGAACAAAACACAAACAAAAATCCATTGTGCAGTGTTTTGTAACAAAAAAAGTTTATCATAGTTAATAACTTCCAAATATTTCAGTCATTAGGTTAGTGCATTAGAGGACTAGAAGGAGGCATTGAACTCTTTTCTTTATTTAAACTAGAATTTCTTCTACATTTGTTGCATTGTAACGTTTGTATATTTCAAAAAAGACACACTATAGCCCCATCATTCATAGGCTACCTAATCTAACCTTTGACTTTATTACCATCATCATTTATTTCCTCCCAAGTATTTTTTTCAGATGAAAAAAGATAATTATCACAGTTCAGAAGTTCACTTGTTTAAAGGAATTTCTTCCCCTTGCCTAAAAAGGCATCTACAATAATAGTAATATTAATATCTGTATTGTTTGACATCTTAGTACAACTTATCTTAAGCTACGTACTGAGGCAAACATGATTAGGTAAAATTAGACCCTGTGAGTGTTATATACAATGCCTCTGTTCTTATAGATACTTTTTAGAATTAATATTATTTCTTATAGATACTAGCAATATTCCAGAAGAAACTGGGGAATTAACATTTTTTGCCTTCACTTTTGGTAAGTACAATCTACCCTAGAACAGTGTTTGATTTCTTAAGCTGGGTAGTAGATCCTGTGACTAAACACACATTTCTTATGTATATTTCACAATATTTAATAGGAAAGTGAGGCTGAAAAAATCTACCAGCAGATATACTCCAACTATGGCCAGAAGAGTAAGAGCCAGTCTCAGAGTATCTAGGTGTGAGCCAAGTGTGACTAATTCTAGGTGTTTTAGTCCATCAATACTAGACATGCAATGCTTCCAAGACCTTAAAATGGATCCACAATATACTAAAAATGGGACCCCAGGCGAGCTTCCTAGAGGCCCTGGGAAGCCCAGATTGCACTCTCTCTTCTTAAAGAACTCAGTAGCTCTGTGGGAAAGTTAATAATCTGGTTGTGAATGGGTCAACCAGTTGAGTGACAGGTTAGTTCACTCAAAGCAATAAATCTGCACCAGGCCAGCATGATAGCGTGACAAGGGCTGTGGCTGCCGCTCATAACCACAAGCACTTCTCTTTCTGACCATTCCCATTCCGCTAGCGCCTGTCATCGTTCCTGATAACAGTGCTAAGTAACCAGGGACAGTCCACCATTTAGAGCTTGCACTTCAAACCATGTCCATTTCGGACTTGATTAGTCTCTTCCCCTAAGAGCTGGCACCTTACTAAATGGCGTGGTTTGGGATGGTTTTAGCCTGCTGTTACCTGGCAGTTCTCACACTGTCTTCTCACACTTGTCTCTTCTTTGGACCTTCTACCAGTCCTATATAATATAATACACATTATTATTTGAATTCAGACATCCTGAGGGTTGGCTTCATCTCCATAATTTTTCAATATATAATGTAAGCTATAAAGAGCATACATTAGCAGATACCAGGCACCAGGAAGGAGAAAGGACTCCCACTGACCTTCGCCATTCAGCCTGGCAAAGTATGTTTGCTGTACATGCAAGTCATTGCTCATACAATTTTTCCTGCACTCAAAGTGGTTGTGTTCTCAGAAGTAACTCATTGGCTCTTTAGCCGGTGTTACTGGGCGAAATTTCTTTGTAATCAAGAAAAATTCCCTTCAATGACTTGTAAAAATCCATGGCATTTAGTACACATTCTTGATGTGAACTAAAAATTTCTTCATGAAGAGCAGTATACTCAGTGGCTAAGTCTTTTGGTGTCATTTCTGGGAAGATGTGGGTTTAAATCCTGCCTAGTCTGTGTAGCCCTCTGTCAGGTCACCCAACTTCCTGGAGCCTCCATGTTCTGATATATAAACTCACGTTGTAGAAATCATTGAATGGATCTATACAAAGACTTAGCTGAAAACACAGTAAGCACTTAATAAGAGTTATATGTGACCAGCATCATATTTTTTTTGATAAATAAGTAATGAAAAGGTAAAATAGAGATTCTAATGTGAAAATGAACATATAACATTTAGAGCATTTTTTGAAAAAAAAAATACAGTGGTAGTCTCATGGTTTTGAAATTACACAGGACTTTTGAACATGAAGTTAATCTATTATTTTTTAATGCTCTAAAACCAATGTTTTTAACATTAAGTAAATACTGAAGGATATAAATTAGAATTTTCTAATTATGGAAATGTACATTTTTTGAATATATATTACAGGCAAGGCAGTGTGTTTAGAAATTTCTTCCTGCTGAATGAAATTAGTTGATTAACAGTTTAAGGGATTTGGATTTTTTTTTTTTTTTTTTTGCAGTATGGGGATGGAAGCTGGGGGAATTCTGCTTCTGAGCTACAGCCTCAGCCCTATTTTTTTATTCTTTATTTTGAAACAGGGTCTCACTAAGTTGTGGAGGGCCTCACTAGGTAGCTGAGGCTGGCTGGGAACCTGGATCCTCCTAGTCTGTGTAGCCCTCTGTCAGGTCACCCAACTTCCTGGAGCCTCCATGTTCTGATATATAAACTCACGTTATAGAAATCATTGAATGGATCTATACAAAGCCTCCCAAATGCTGGGATTACAAGTGTGCACCACCACGCCCGGCTAGTGATTTGGATTTTTTAAAAGTATCTTTTCTTGTTTTGCTCTTTGTGTTTATCAGAGGACTAACTTTCAACAAACAGCAGCTTACTATTTTTTTAATTCCATACACCCTGAACTGGGAAGTATTTTGATATGATCATG
Source organism: Graphiurus murinus (assembly GCA_004027655.1). Lineage (NCBI taxonomy): Eukaryota > Metazoa > Chordata > Mammalia > Rodentia > Gliridae > Graphiurus > Graphiurus murinus. The sequence continues at coordinate 36,223 of PVLC010007846.1, read as the reverse complement.
AACACCTGGGTGGTTATAGATCTAAAAAAGTCTGAAATTTTAAAAGTTGAAGTGAAAATCCAGCTTTTAATTAAAATTCTTCTTCTTCTTTTTTCTAACCAAAGAAACATCTGTTTATATATAATCCCCACTATAAATTTCCCCATTATAAATTGCCTCACCAGTAGATTTTCAGAAAGTCTGATTGGAATGATGCTATTATGGTAAATAAATATTAACAAAAGAATTAATGAGTGTCCACAGGTTTAAAAACTTCTTTTCAAAAATAATCATAATTTTAAATTATATTATAATTTGCAGTTTATATAATTTTTTAAAAAGGGAAGGAAGACAGCTTTCATGGAAGCCTTACTTAGAAAGCAGTGTTCATGTTTGTAAATGCATCTGTCTTTCTGCAAACCCATGGAAACATTTAGCATAGGATAACGCTTATCCCTTACAAAGTGATTCACACATGGTCACACTGAAAAATGTTACCCTCCCTTGTAATTCCTATCATGAGGAAATGCAAGCGTTTTCCATCTTCGCCAATTATCACGTAAACTGACTCAAAATAGCAAAGCAGAAGAAACATGACTAAGGAAAACATGACTTGAAATATCTAAGCTGAGTCATTAGGTTGATGTGTTGATATTGTCTGTAAGGAAAATACTTCTTAACTCTTAAAGTAAAAGGACTTAATTGGTAGGAAAGAACTGGTGGCCCAAGTTTCCAGGTGGTTTCTGCTGCTACCAGACAAGTTTGTCTACAGTTTTGTTTGAATCGCTAAGCATTTATTAAGTAGTCAGGATCTCCTTCTAGGTACTAAGCATTTTAAGCATTACAAAGAGAATTATTACATATGATCAATTGGTTGCATATGGAGGCAATTACATGTATTTCAATGAGACAATTCATTCAGATCTCCGTTTAGTTATTCACCAAGAATATCATACAAATCTGTCAAAATCATTTTGAAGAAATGATCACATGTTTATCAAATGACTACTTTGTTTTAGACTCAGACTTAGGTGCTAGAGATATAGTATTAGTCAATGTAGGCAAAGTGATTACTTCTGAACACTTTTTTTTAATCATGAAAAGTTATGCTTTCAGAGCATCTTAAAAAGCCAAACGAAACAAATCCAGCTTGATTTCCTGACAAGGTAAAATTATGTTAGAGTAAGCCTAATTGTAGCATCTACCTGAATGTTCTAAGAGCAGAGGCATCAATCAATATTGAAGACCTGCATTTTGAGAGTCCACTGCATTCCTTTTCCACAGCTCTGAGGTGTTCTAAGCCACCCACAGTATTATCCCCAGGCTGAGGATTAGAACATACAAAATGACTGGATACATGCCAAGTTCTTGAACTCCATATGGACCCGGCACCCAGCTCAGGTCTTGTAGGGAATTGAGTAACTTGACGCATACACTAGAGGTAATCTGAAATCCTTAAAAAAATGTAGAAATGACTCACCGTTCTGCGAGTAGCCACTTTCTCCAGAAACGACTTGAAGTAAATAGAAAACCATACCAAAAGCTGTACTTAGAATTGTCATTCTGAGAGAGAGAGAGAGAGAGAGAGAGAGAGAGAGAGAGGCAGAAGTGTGAACCTGTGTGTACGAATGAATGAGAGGGAGAAAGGAAGTCTAGGTTCACAGCTCTATACTTACTTAACCACAGACAGGGGGAAGTATAAACACAGCATAAAAGAAGGCAAGTGCTAGAAACAGGAAGTCTGAGTAGAAGGAGTGCTGTTGTAAGCTGAGGGAGAGGAGAGGAGAAGAAAGGAGAGGAGAGGAAAGGAGAGGAGAGGAAAGGAGAGGAGAGGAGAAGAGAAGGAAGAGAGAGAAGGTGTTTTAAACGATTGTATGTGTCTGGTATTCTTTTCAGTCCCCAGACTCAGAGTAAGGTGGTAGCTTTTCTATCTAGCTTCAAGTGGTCTCAGGCTGAGACTCAATTTTAAAGACTCATGAGGCAAAAATCTAAACTTACCAATCAATTGGTTATTTGAGGATAAGTTTGGATCTAAAGAGAGATTCTGCTCTCTTTAAATAAAAGTAATTAAAATTACTTTTTAATTAAAAATTAAATCAAATTAAAAGTAAGAATAAAATTAAATTAAAAATGGAAAGTAATTTATTATGGGATTATTTTAAAGAGCTTACCTCCAAGTTTCACAAGAATAGTGGTTTTTCTATTTTGTTCTCTGTGGGTTTCTAATATTTATCCATACTTTACTCCTCATAGCAAACATTCAAGAACTGCTTAATGCAGGTGTTGGGAAACCATGGCCTAGACTCCAAATTTGGCCCACCTCCTTTTTCTGTAAATAACATACCACTGGGACATAGTCCCACACATTTACGTATTACTGGCAGCTGCTTTTGTGCTGCAGTGGCAGAGTTCAACAAACAAGACAGAGATTCCCTGATGCACAAATAGTAAAATCTTTACCACTTGATTCTTTGTGGAAAACATCTTGCTGGTCTCATTTAAAAGATAAAATAGTTATTTTATCAGCCTATTTAAAACAGGGTTCTATTTGTGAATATTGGATTGCCACACAACTTCCAGGAATGCAGATTACCTACAAACCATGCTAGTACCTAGGTATACGGGACAGAAGCCTGAGACAATGGTATAGATAATTCAGACTCTCTTTAAAGTTATGTGTCAATCACAGTTATGTGGGCTTATGGTTAAAGCGGTGATGTTTGTTAAGCCTGGCTCACTTCTTGGTAATTGTTGCATTTAAGCCATCATCAGGACTACTCTCGGGGCTGTAGTAGTCCTGTCATTAGGAGACAGACAGTGCTTCCTTTAAGACACACTTCTGCTCAGGTCTTCTAAGGAATCATCCAACCTGGCTTCAGGCCACAAAGCAGTGCTCTTTTGATTCACAGTAACTCTGTTTTAGAAATGAGGGGCAAGACATGGTGAGTTCAGACCAGCAGAGTGGACAGTGAGCCATGAACTTCTGTTTGAATCCATGTCATTTGTAGATTGGTGCTATGGGCCTGTAAAAATGGCTAAATTAATCAAGATGAACAATATCTCCCAGGATGTGAAGCAAATTAGTCTCTGAAAGTCTCATCATTAGAATTATTCTGATGATCTAATAAAATGAGAAAAGAGGAGATGGGGTATTTGTCTCTGGAAACTACCTGTCGGTTTTGAGGCAGACTCAGAGACAGTTGTGGTCTGTGCCATTTATCATGTCACACACTGAATATCAAGCCCCAGGGAGATTTCAGAGCCAGAATCCAACTAAAGGGGACACATTCCACCTCTTCCATCTGTTTGGACTTTCTTTCTTTCTGGCATTTCAAAACACCTCCTAAAACAAATAAAGAGTGATGATTTTGTGCATATTATAATAATTTGTGTCCACCTATCCTTAGCTTGAAAACTTGGTTAGAAATATCATCAGCTTTATTTACAAAAGTTGATGTGTCTTGCACATTTAGCTGAATATTCTTTCTAGAAAGCTGTAATTATAATTTCCCACGAACTATTTAAGTGTTCAAAGAGAAATCACAAATTATGTCTTCCCACAGACCCAGATCTCCTAGACTACTCTTGGATTGCCACTCCATGGATGAATAATTGGGTTGTATCTCTTTAAGTTCTCTTGTTTATCATTTAAGTGGACTATCATTTTGATTGTATCTCTTTCCTTTAGTTGTGAAGATGTAAAGGAACAAAGTCAAGACACAATATTTTGGTACAGCATGTGCTAGTTTGCTCAGGGGATTTCCACTGGTGTGCTCACCCTCTTTGGGTGGGGCGGGAGATGCCGAAAGGGCCTCAGAGAGAAACCTAAATTAAGTGAGGTGAGCGCAAAGCAAAATGAGAGGCATCACTAATGGATTCCTCTAGGAGTATGGGTGTTGGCTCTTTCCTTCAGGTAGGACTTGTTCGTTAGTCCTTTGAGACTTAGAAAAGCCGAGGAAGAACAACTGGACTTCACTTAGTCTGTAGATGCAAGCCATTTTCTATATTGCTTTGTCATTATTGTTTGTGACAGTGGTGCTGGGGCGGGGAGAGAGAGAGAGAGAGAGAGAGAGAGAGAGAGAGAGAGAGAGAGAGAGAGAGAGAGAGAAAGGAATAGGAAGACTACTAGACTACTGCAGGGCCTGCAACTGTGAAATCAGAACCTGGCATCAGATTGTGGGAGAAGCAAGTCCTTGGGCATGGCATTGCTCCATCAATCGGTTTCTCCCTCTCTCATCACTTCTTTTATTACTCCCCTTTCCCTTTTTTCTTCATATGTTGTCTTCTTTTGTCTTATAAATTCCAGTGATGTGATAAATCATTAAAAAAGAAAGCCATTTTTTGTTTTTTATAGGCAATCAGAAAACACTGACAATAAGAGTCCCAACTGACCAACATCCATTGTCTCTTGTCTCCTCCTCCTCCTCCTCCTCCTCCTCCTCCTCCTCCTCCTCCTCTTTCTTCACCTCCTCCTCTTTCTTCACCTCCTCCTCCTTCTCCTCCTCCTCCTCCTCCTCCTCCTCCTCCTCCTCCTCCTTCTCCTCCTCCTCCTCCTCCTCCTCCTTTTCTCTTTTCTTTCTTTTCAGACTGGAAAAGCTTACATGGTTTTCCCATATAACTGGTAAGGCACCAGAGTGTTCAGAGAGCTGATCTTTGGGTGAGATTTCAGGTCCTGGAATGTTAGAAGAGTGTGTGAATTCTTTGTTGTTTGCTAACTCAAAGTCTAGTCCAGAAATACTCAATTCTTCCATCTTGTTGACAATCAGTAAGGGTAAAAGTTTTTCTGGACAAATTCAGGCTGAACATCTTCAATCCTTACTAACTTTACCATTTGGACTCATCCTTTAGGGACAGAAATATGATTTGTTTCCTTTACAGAAATTATAAAGTGAATGGGATGGATAGCAGCACATTGTCCATTATAGCACCCTGGGGAAGCAAACTGTTTTAGAGCACAAGTAATTCTCTGAGCCAGCTTTCAGATGAAGCTTATTAAGTGGCCCTTACACAGTTAGTAACTTGTCCAAAATGGGAATGGTTGAAAAGTCACTCACCTCGTGCTTGTGGAGGTAAAGAATAATGAAGTGATTTGACAATTGTCAGCAACAATGAGCCATTGAGCCGTATGTATTACAACAGGAATATCCTGGGGGAATTCTGACATTTGAAAAATAATAAAACCAAACAAAACCTACAAAACACATTCTGAGCCTGGTGGTATATACCTGTAATCCCAGTACTTGGGAGGCTGGGATAGGAGGATTGCAAGTTTGAGGACAGCCTCAGCAACTTAGACCTTCAGCAGCTTAGAGAGGCCCTATCTCAAAATAAAATATAAAAAAAGGGCTGAGAATATAGCTCAGAGGTAGGATGCTCCAGTGCCAATAAACATACATACATACATACATCTGTGTTAACTATATCTCCTACTGACAACTTACCCTCAGTTAACAGATTCTATCCTCAAGGTGAGAAACGTCTTGGATACCTCCCTTCCTCCTGGGGGATCAGGCTTGCTCAGTGCCATGAATCGTGACCCCCCAAGAGAAACAAAGGTGCCCAAGATGTCAAGTTGGTGATGATGGCTGCAGGGAAACCTCCCGCTCTCATCGAAGGTGAAGTGTCTGTAGCATTTTATCAGCATGTGCTGAGTCAGTCCCCAGGGTTCCGAGGGGGGAGCCCCAACATGCTGAAGTTTCATTTCCAGGAGCACACCATTTTCCTTGTTGTGGCTCATCTTTCATTTCCCTTTCCTCCTTACCCTGCGTCTTCAGCCCCATATCTTGCTGATGTTTGTGTTCTTTTGGGGCAAAGTTTTGAAATGTCAGAGTTGTTTTGCCTTTAGAAGATGTTAGCCTCTATCTTTGATGCAACAATGATGGGATCTTTTCACTCATTGCTGAAAACGTTTCTACCAGAAAGTGAGTATTTTGATTACAGAGCATGCCCAAATTTTGATAAAATGTGAACTGGAGAGCTGGCCCTTGAGGAAAGCTGTATGCCCTGGCAGAGGCCAAATCCCAGTGCTCCTGTGGGCAGCTGTGGCAAGACCAGGTGTCTGTCCAGCTTAGTCTCAGCAGGGGCGAGTGTCCATTCAGCTCAGTCTTGGGCCCTTGACAATGCTAGTATTGGGCACAGCGCCCCACAGTGGTTGGAGAAGAGTGCACTAAGTGACCACAGGCTGTGTGAGGGCCTGTCACCCTCCCCAGGGTTCTTTCGTCTGTCCTTCTGGGGAACACTTGCTGAGAAATTGCAGCGGATGGCCACACTCTGCAAGTCATTACCCAGCCCAGACCTCTGAGAGCACAGTCAAGAGCCCTCATTCTACTTCAAAGCTCCTCCTGCCATCTTGGAACCCAACCTCTGTGCTAATGGGGGGCCTCAGAAAAGTTCTTGTATCCTATAATTTTCCCAAAGGAACTATGCAGAACCAAAATTCAAACTGACCTGAGTGATACAGTTCATGGAATTGCCACAGAGAGTCAGCATGTGTCCCTAAAACAGAAAGAACAAGGGATCTGTCTGATGCTGTGATACATCACCCTGGGCTGTGTTCTTCAAAGGCAATTGTTTCAAGTTTTAAGAAACTTCCCAAAAAAATCATGTAGCATTACTTTCCCACGTGTAAACCTTTTGCTTTCTCACATGTAAACTTTTATTCTTTTATGTTATTTGTTAGTCTCAGAAAACTTTTATTTATTTAAAAAAATTATTATTATTATTAGGTATCCAGGAACAGGGGCCTTCTCCCTTCAAGCTACACCCCTAGTCTTTTTAATTTTTTTTTTTTTTTTTACTTTGAAACTGGATTTTTTAAGTTGCTTAGGTTAGCCTTGAATCTGTGGGCCTCCTGTCTCAGCTTTCCAAGTACTGAGATAACAGGCATGTACCACCATGCCTGGCTTCAGGAAACTTTTTAATTCAATGTAGGACTTTTCTTGTATATATTAGCTGGGCAATGTTGCAGAAACAAGGAGACCCAGAACTAAAGAAGCCTTAAATAGAGATGCAAATTTATTGCTCTTTCGTAGTATATGATCCGTGGAAGGTGGGCAGCTCTATATTACTTCAATTAGGAAGCCAGTGTCTTTCATTTCCTGAACAGTTACCCTAGTCCGAATACTTAGGGTTGGCTTACTAGCACCGTAATCCCATTCTAGTATTGGGAAGTAGAGTAAGGAGAAAGTGAAGAGAAACCAGCTTCCTTGTCAAGAACATGCTCTGGAAGTTACTTCTTGCTCATAACCCGTTGGCCAGAAAGTGGACATCATGACTGCTTCAGCTTCAGGGGAGGGAAATGTAATCAGAAGAGGGGTTGCAATGGTCCCCGCTGAAACTGGAGTTCTGCAGGTGAAAGGAAGAAGGGGAGAGGGGTGTTGGAGAACAAGCAATCTCTGTGAGGCCTGTCCACTCAGTAACTATGTGGGTGTGTGAGTCATGAACATCACAGGCAGAAGTAACTGTCACTACTTGTGGGAGGAGAGAGGAGGTATTTGGGATTAAAGGGTGAAAAATGACCTATGGTGAGTGGGCCTAGCCTGGGGCAGGGTGAAGCTTGAACTTGGAAAATGAGGAATTGAGACTTATTTTGGTACTTGGGGTTAAACCCAGGGGGCATTCTACCTCTGAGCTACAATCCCAGTCCTTTCTGTTTTTTAATTTTGAAATAGGCTCTAGCTAAATTGATGAGGTTCTCCCTAAATTGCTAAGGCTAGCCTTGAACCTGTGATCCTCCTGTCTCAGCCTCCCAAATACTAGGATTACAGGTGTGTACCACTATGCCCAACTGAATTCAGACTTTTAATATTTATACCGGAATCATTTTCTCTGACCGTCGATCTCTGATCCTAGGAGGTTTCAGAGATAATCAAAACTCTAAAGCCAATGTTCCAAACTTGGGTTCTCCATAAATCTCCTGAAACTCTAAGTAATAGATACAGGTAAGATATTTTTATTTTTATGATACTCTCAAAAGGGACTGAGATATCAAATTTCCAATGCAATACATTAACGTAGGGTGACACCTTGCTGAAACTGCTAAGTGTAGCAGTCACCACTGACTATGAGGAACTGTTGCAGCTGTGTCTGAGACTCCATTTGATTGTCTGTATTTGGGATTCTGCAGGATCCTGGCCAGTTCTCTCACCTCCATCTTGCAGGTGAGGGAGAAATGTCCCAGAGCACAACTCAAATGTGTGTGTGTGTGTGTGTGTGTGTGTGTGTGTGTGTGTGTTGGTGTCTACCTTCCCACGAGCAGGCGGAAGAAGGCTGACCCTTCTTCATCTGTCCCCAGTGCCTAGAAAGGGTTTGGCTTTGCTCCTGGACAGGCTTCCCACCATTTTCTTCCTTTTTTTTTTTTTTTTTTG
>PVLC010007846.1:0-27778 GCA_004027655.1 Graphiurus murinus | reverse complement strand
CGTGCGACACCACGCCCGGCTTCCATTTTCTTCTTTCTGAGTTCTGCCTGTGCCTTTCCAAAGTATTCTCTTCTCTACCGAAAGCATAGTCTGTCCACCGTCTCACCTGAGTCTTGAGCTTTCTTAGCCAAGACTGCTGGAAGCTGAAGAGAGGGGATTTAAATTTACTGAATGCAGAGTAATAAATGTTTGGGAGTGAGGGCGGGGCTGGGGTGTAGCTCAGAGGTAGAATGCTTGCCTAGCATGCCACACATGAGGCCCTGGGTTCAACCTCCAATACCACAAACAAACAAACAAACAAACAAACAAACAAACAAACAAACAGGTTCTGGTGGTCAGGCAGGGAGCCTTAGACTTTGAACTAGAGCCCATCTTGACAATTTTTTTTTTCATTGAAAGGACTCTTAACCTTTGGTGCTTCATAAAGGAAACTGGATTTTACTTACACTGGTCATTTCTCAACATCACCCACAAAGGCAAAATCTTATTTTTAGTAAAATTTCCGATGATGTCGGATAACATTCTGTGCCTGAGTCTTCAGAGAGTCCCTCGTAAAGGCTGTAAGGCCACCAAAAGCTGTAGGAAGTGGGAGGAGTAGGCTGAATCAGTGGATTGTGAGTTGTACTCCAGCATGGTGATATTTTGGAAATATTAATCACTGTATCCTCTCTTCCCCCACACATGAGTTTTGCTTCCCTTTAATGTTCTTCTCACCCTCGCCTCCTCATTTCTCATGTAGGGGCAGGCATTCTTAACCTTTAACTCAGGGAAGAAAGGTGCCTATTACAAACATTGAAGAGAAGAATCTTTTCCTGGACTTTAGTTAATGAACTAATTAATATGTGGTGCTGAGGGTTGAATCTAGGGACATTCTACCTTCAAGCTATACCCCCCGCCCTATTTTATTTTATTTTTAAAACTTGAAACAGAGTCTTGCTAAGTTTCTGAGGGCCTTACTAAGTTGCAGAGGCTGGCCTCAAACCTGCAATCCTCCTGTCTCGGCCTCTGTAGTACATGTACAGGCATGTGTCAACATGCCTGGCTCTTTCTGGCTTTTAAATTTCAAAAGTCTAAACTTTGGGGCAATAAAAGTTGGCAAGAAGAGGGTAATAGAAGGAAGGACTCTCAACTGCTCTTGCCACTAAAATACCAGCCTCTCCATCCCACAGACTAGAAAAGGGTTTATATTGGGAGAAAATAGGATACAAAGAAGTGGATGGAAAAGAGGAGCACAATTTCAGGCCAAGAGAAAGCAACTGGAAGGAAGAGCCCAAGTGGGGACTAATAGAGCCCACACCTACACACCACCCACCAACCCTTGGATCTCCTCGGGAGACATCCAGGTCCCTGCATCTCTCCATTCTGCAGCACCCTACACTGACATCATTCAGACTGCTGAACGATGTCCTGTCTTTCCCATGGGCCTGGTGAGCATTTCACTTCAACAGAGCCACCAAACCTCCTTCTGACTGCCCAGTAAGGATGGTGCTCCAATATGATCTGGCTTCTCCCCCAACAAAGTTTTAGGTAATTGCTAAGTCCCAGAGAAGAAAAGGAAAGACTTACCTAGCAAATGGGGCTGGAAACAAGGAAGAGAAAACCCTTCTGTTCTAATCCTCACTGTGAACCTGCATGTAAGGGACTGGGAGAATCAGCATGAGAACTCTCTGAGCCTGGAGGAAGGCAACCTCTTAAAGCTGTTTTCAATTGTAGTGCTCCATGTAGAATTGTGTTTGAAAAATAAATGAGTTCTGTTGCTTAATATTTTAAAAACTCTGAATTGCAAGGACTGGGGCATGGACTTGGAATTATCTGGGCTCTAATTCTATCTCTGCCAGTGCCTTTCTTCTGCATTTTCCTAGTCTGTAAAATGACTAAATACCATGTAATTCTGAGGGTAATCCTGCAGAAGAAGTTCAGTGTCTGCCACATAGGAATTTAGCTCATGCACATTTTCATTACTGCCTGCTTTCATCAAGAGGTTAACAAATATGGCAACTGATATTACAAAATATTATGCCATGTGCCTCCTTTTTCCTGTTTACTTTTACCCTGCAGACCTCTCCCATTGCTCACAGTGAAGACTGTCATTCTAGAAAACAGACACTTTAAACTCTGGATTTTGAGTTAAAAACAACACTGTAAAAAGATTTAGAACAAGAAAGATTTAGAACAATTGCTTGTTGGGCAAGACACATTGTCCCTTCCCTACCTCCTGCTAAACTAATTCAGCGTGGGTGTGCAGGTATGGGTTCACAGGATAAAGAACTTCTGCACTGGGGAGGGCAGGGAAGAAAGGGTTAGAGTGCAGAGTTGAATGCTGATGAGCACTTATGAGATGAAGCCCTGCATCCTGAACAGCTTGCTCTACAGGGATATAGTCCAATGGCAGGGAGATAGTCCTCAGAGAGGCTCCAGACATGCAAGAATAGAAGGCACCAAGCTTCGCTGCTCACCAGCCTGCTGGGAGGTGGATGACCCCACAGTGCTTCTGATCACCAGGGCCTTGGAGGACAGGAGACAGGTGGCTGCTTAGGGTGTTGGGCAGGAAGGCTTTGGCTGGCTTCACTGAGTCCCTGTGCGTAAGGGCTCAGGGAGAAGAGCCATGCTTCTTTTTTGCATTGCCGAGAATCATAGGGTATGACCCTGAGATGTACTATGGGGAGGAAGAGTAATTCCTTGGGCATTGTTAGCTGTCCTTGAATAGTTTAAACAAGAGAGATACCTATTGAGAAGAGAGTGAAGGCCTCATCAGGCTCTGAAGATGACCCAAAACCCTATGTCATTTTGTGACCACTGGAGTGATGTCATTTCCACACACCTCCTCCTGATCACCCCCATGAAAGTCTGCTATAAAATAGGAGTCATGAACCCCCAAAACATCTCTCTCACTTTTGAGGTGGTCTGGATTCTCGCTTGAATGAGCATTTCTTACTTTCCTATATAAATCTTTGTCTATATGTCTGGCTTGTGCTAACATTATTTTCTGTAAGCCAAGGACACCCTGTCCTGCATTGTGTTTCTCTCTCTCCAACTAGGAACTGCTCCTGAACTTTCAAAAAACCTTGGATTCCTCATTTGATACTGCTCTGGAGAAGTAGCGTGCATGAAGTCCAGGGGAATAGCACATTCCAGAAAGCACCACAGAGGGATGAAACATTCCTGGAGGACAGTAGGTTCAAGGGCTACACTCTTTCCCCAAGGACAGGCTATCACAAAACCATCATTTACCTCAAACTCCAGACAAAACTAAACACCCACCAGACAAGAAGAGCAAGGGAAGGAGATATTTCCAAATTAACAAAGTTTTAACTAAAACATATAGACTCTATTCTACATTGGCCAAGTCAAAATTTTCAATGCTGGCAGAATTGTCACTGGAGAAAGGTTGATTCCTCAACTCAGGACTGGCTGGGTCCTTTGCTTAAGTGACGGAAAAGAATTTCAGCATGTGCCAGGCAGACATAGAAGTTTATTTAGGAAAGTAAGCTATACGTGTTGAAGAGAGAATGTGGACCACCTCCAGAGTGAGAGAGATGTCCTTGCAAATGCAGGGTTCTTCTTTTATAGGGGACCTTTGTGAGGGATGGGTAACTGGTGAGCATGTGTGTGTGTGTGTGTGGGGGCAAGTTTAATTCCCTGAATTTACAGAACCTTTGAGGAATTTAGGCCTAGACTTCCTGTCAGTCTAAAATGCATTCTGTAAGCTAACAAAATCTATGTACCAATTAACGGGACTGGTAGTCCTCTAAGATTTACTGGAACTTTTTTTTTTTTACTGGGCCTTTAAGGAATTTGGTCTTGGAGGAAAACAGACTTTCAGGGTAAAGGCGAAGGACATCATGGAGCTTTTAGATTTGAAGCCTTCCGTTCCTCCCCTGTTTGTCTCCCTTCTATCCAGCATTTGTTGTTGTTTGTCTAATATTGTCATTATAATTGGGGTTGGGTGAAATATCAGGGTAGTTTTGATTTGCATCTCTCTGATTGCTAATGATGTTGAGCATTTTTTCATATATCTACTGGCTATTTGTATTTCTTCTTCTGTGAGGTGTCAATTTAGTTTACCTGCCCATTTTTTGATTGGATTATTTTTTTTATTAGCGATGAGTTTCTTGAGTTCTCTGTATATTCTAGATATTAGTCCCCTATAGGAGGAGTAGTTGGTAAAAATTTCCCCCCACTCTGTGGGCTCTCTGTTGAGGTTCTTGATAGTTTCCTTTGCTGCACAGAAGCTCTTCAGTTTAATGCAATCCCATGTATTGATCTTACTTTGAGTTGCTTGTGTTTTGGGGGTCTTGTTGAGAAAGTTTTAACCTGTGCCTATGTGTTGAAGTATTGGTCCTATGCTCTCTCCAAGTAGCTGCAAGATCCCTGGTCTGATTTCCAGGTCTTTGATCCATCTTGAATTTACTCTTGTGCAGGGTGAGAAAGTGGGGTTTATTTCCATTTTTCTGCATATAATTAACCAGTCTTGCCAACACCCTTTGTTGAAGAGGTTATCTTTTTTCCAGTGTATGTTTTTGGCTCCTTTGTCACAAATCAATTGGCTGTAAGTGTGCAAATTTGTTTCTGAGTCTTCTATTCTGCTCCATTGGTCTATGTGTCTTTTTTGCCAATGCCATCCTGTTTTTATTACTATGGCTTTGTAGTAGAGTTTGAAGCCAGGTATTGTGATGCCTCCTGCATGGTTCTTGTTGCTGAGAACTACTTTAGTTATTCTGGGGTTTTTGTTGTTCGAAATGAATTTAAGGAGTGATTTTTCTATGTGAGGAATGATCTTGATAATTTAATGGATATCTACACATTGAATCTGTAGATGACTTTGGAAGAATGGCCATTTTGATGATATTTATTCTACTTATCCAAGAGCATGGGAGATCTTTCTATATTCTAACGTCTTCTTAGATTTCCTTTTTCAATGTTTTATAATTTTCCTTATAGAGGTGTTTTTTTTTTTTTTACCTCCTTGGTTATGTTTATTCCTAAGTATTTTATTTTTATTGGGGGAGATATCATGAGTAGAATTGTTTTCTAGATTTCTTTTTCTGTGTATTTATGGTTGCTATACAGGAAAGCTTCTTATTTTTAAAGATTGATTTTGTATTCAGACACTTTTCTGAATTTGTTGATCAGTTCTATAAGCCTTTTGGTTGAGCAATACCACTCTGGGTATCTATCTGTGTTTATAAAAGAATGGAAACCAAACTACCAGATGAATGCATGTGTATCTGTATTTATAGCTGCACAATTCACAATTGCCAAACTATGGAACCAGCCAAGATGTCCATCAACAGATGAATTGATTACAAAACTATGGGATATGTTCACAATGGGATTTTACTCAGCCATAAAGAAGACCAAAATTATGTCATTTGCAGGGAAATGGATGGAACTGGAAAACATTATGTTAAGTGAGACTAGTCAGTCACAAAAAGTAAAAAAATAAAATGGTATCCCTAATATGTGGAAGCTAGGGAGAAAGTGGGTCATAGAAGGGACTCTAAACAAAGAAGAGGAAATCTTAGTTAGCAAAGAAGGCAACCCAACTGAAGGTGATGGGAAGGGGGAGAAGGAAACACTCTAATGCACATGATGCACATTCACAAGCATATCAAAGCCAATCATTAAGTCAAACAGGAGGGAGTAGGGAGGGAATGGGATGGGAATTGGGAAGAGTTAAGTGATTGATGTGTGCATGTATGCCTCTACCAGCTTGTACCTCATTAAGATGTATGATCACAATGCACTAATTTTAAAAAGACTATTATTTCTTTTAATTGTTCTCTCACTTTTGTCTAAAATCAATTAATCATACATATAAGGTTATTGTTTAGACTTTTAACTCTACTACATTAATTTATATATTTATATGTATCAGCAGCCACTACTGCTTTATTTTTATTACTATGACTTTGTAGTATGTTTTGAAATTGGGAAGCATGAGTTCTCCAACTTTGTTCTTTATTTCACAATTGTTTTTGTTTTGACTTCCTTTCACTTCCACATAAACTTTAAGATCAGTTTGTTAATTTCTGAAAATAAAGCTGCTGGAATTGGATAGGATTACAATGAATCTAAAGGCTAATTTGGGGAGTATTAGTATCCCCAAGTCTGTTTTTTCCCCATTCTTAAGGTTTTTAAAAAATTTTTTTCAACCATGTTTTATAGGTTTCTGTGTATCAGTCTTATGCTTCATTTGTTAAATATATGCTCAAGTATTTTTTCCTTTTGATGCTATTTTAAATGAAATTGCCTTTTTAATTTTCATTTCATACTGTTGATTGTATATAAAAATACAATTGTGTTTAGCATATTGATTTTATCTCTTAGTAGTTCTAACTGGTTTTGTGGTGGATTCTTGTGAATATAGAGAATCTTTCTATTCTGAAGGCCCTTTTGTTCTCCTTCCTCCTCCTCCTCCTCCTTCCTCTTCCTCCTCCTCTTCCTCCTCCTCCTCCTTCTCCTCCTCCTCCTCCTCCTCCTCCTCCTCCTCCTCCTCCTCTTCCTCCTCCTTCTCCTCCTGCTCTTCCTCCTCTTCTTCCTTCCCTCTTCTGGTACTGGGGATTGAACCCAGGGACACTCTACCTCTGAGCCACACTCCAGTCCTATTTTATTTTTTCTTTTGAAATAGAGTCTCACTAAGTTACTGAGAGCCTCCTTAAGTTGCCGAGGTTAGTCTTGAACCTGCGATCTTCCTGTCTCAGCCTCCCAAATATTGGGATTATAGGCATGTGCCATCACACCCAGCTCCCTTTACTTCTCTTACTATTGCTCTGGTCAGAAATCTCCAGTACTACATAGAGTAGAACTTGTGAGAGTGCACATACTTGTCTTCTTGCTGATCTAAGAATTGAAATGGTCTCTCAACATTAAATGTGATGTTAGCTGTGTATTTTTCTTAGTTGCCGTTTATCAGATCGAGAAATTCTTCCTACTTTGTTGAATATTTAAATCATGAATAGTTGATTTTGTCTAATGACTGCATGCATTGTGATAATTGCGTGTATTATCTTTTTAAAAACTAATATAGTGTCTTAGTTTTAAAGATTTTCAGATATTAAGCCTATCTTCCATTCTTGGGATAAATCATATTTATTCACATTATGTTACTGGATTCAAGTTTTCTAGCATTTTGTTAGGGGATCTTTGCATATGTATTCATACAAAACATTGATATGTAGTTTTCTTAGGATGCCTTTGGTGTTGCAATAGAGTTATATTATATTATAGATAATCTAGGATATATTCTATCCTCTATTTGGTGGCAGAATTTAAGTATTGGCATAAATTCTTATTTAAATGATTAGTAGAATTAATCAGTGAAGCTATGTAGGCCTAGACTTTTTTGTGGAAAAATTTAAAGAACTAGTAATTCCATTTCTTTACTTGTTTAGGGCAACTCAGATTTTCTATTTGTCTTGAGTGAGTTTGATAGTTTGTGTCTTTCTAGGACTTTATCTATCATCCAGGTTATCTAATTTGTTGACAGAAAATTCTTTTATAATTAATTTTTTTGTCGATGCACCATAATTATGCATAATAGTGAGGTTTGTTACATATTTGTATATGCATATAACACAATTAGTTTATTATTGTAAGGTTAGTAGTAATGTTTCCTGTTTCGTTTCTGATTATAGTAATTTGAGTCTTCTTTTTTATTGATCAGTCTAGTTAATGGTTTGTGTCAATTTTATTGATCTTTTCAATGGTATCTTTTTTTTTTAATTGGTGCATTTAGTCATACATCTTTGTTAGGTAGAAGCTGATAAAGGCACACATGCACACATTTCTCATTTAACCCCTTGCCCAATTCCCACTCCACTCCCTCACCCTCCCTCCTTCTCATGTTCAGTTTAGTGATTGACTTGATATATTTGTGAAAGTACATCATGTGCATTAGGGTGCCCCCCCAATCCATTACAGTTAAGGTCAACTTCTTTGTTTATCTAGGGTTTCTCCTTTTTCATCTGGAGTCCCTCTTATGCCCCATCTTCTCCCTAGCATCTACATATTAGGGAGAACATATGCTTTTTTACTCTTTGTGACTGACTAATCTCACTTAACATAATGTTTTCCAGTTGCATCCATTTCCCTGCAAAGAACATGATTTTGTTCTTCTTTATGGCTGAGTAAAATTCCATTGTGTACATATCCCATAGTTTTTTAATCCATTCATATATAGATGGACATCTTGGCTGGTTCCATAGTTTGGCAATTGTAAACTGTGCAGCTATAAACATAGATACACATGTGTCAGTCTGATAGTTTGGTTTCCATTCTTTTGGGTAGATACCCAGAAGTGGTATTGCTGGATCATATGGTAAGTTCATTCCCATTCATCTGAGGATCCTCCATACTGTTTTCCAAAGTGGTTGCACTAATTTGCAATCCCACCAACAATGTATTAGGGTTCCCACTTCTCCACACCCTCGCCAGCATTTATTGTTCATGTTTTTTATGATTGCCATTCTGATTGGAGTTAGGTGAAATCTCAAGGTAGTTTTGATTTGCATCTCTCTGATTGCTAATGATGTGGAACATTCCCTCATACATTTATTGGCCATTTGTATTTCTTCTTTTGTGAGGTGTCTATTTAGATCCTTTGCCCATTTTTTGATTGGGTTATTTGTTTTCTTAGCTGTGATTTTCTTGAGTTCTCTGTGTATCCTAGATATTAGTCCTCTATCAGAAGAGTAGCTGGCAAAATTTTTCTCCCACTCTGTGGGCTCTCTTTGAGGTTCTTGATAGTTTCCTTTGCTGTGCAGAAGCTCTTCAGTTTAATGCAATCCCATGTATTTTTAAATTTTTTATAATAATTGGTGCATTGTAGTCATACATCTTTGTCAGGTACAAGCTGATAAAGGCATATATGCACACGTTTATCATTTAACCCCTTCTCCAATTCCCACCCCACTCCCTTGTCCTCCCTGAGTTGCTTGTGCTTTTTGGGGTCTTGTTGAGAAAGTTTTTACCTGTGCTTATGTGTTTTAGTGTTGGCTCTATGCCCTCTTCAAGTAGCTGTCAATGGTATCTTTCTAATGTACTGTATATATGTACATATATATGTGCTACAATATGTGTGTGTATATATACATATTATACATATATATACTATATATATGTATATTATACATATATATGCTATAATACCATATAAAACTATGGAGAAGAGAGGTAAAAATATCCCTTAAAGTCCCACTGTGATACCTGAGGGAAAGCATCACTGATAAAATAGGCATTCTTAAGTATTCTCTATGACTAACTAGAATCACAGCACAGGAAGAGAGGAAGCAGAGTATCAATGACGTGATTTGAAAAATTACATGTTGTTCATGGGCCTCCATTGAGATTGATCAAAATCTCTTATCTCACATTGTGACATGCTCATAGTTGTGCATGTGGTATAGAGAACTTTATTCTTTGAAACTACACTCTATTTCATGGTAGCAGCAAGGGCAGAGGACAGCATGGTTGACTAGGAGGGCACTGAGGTGTTCTCTTTCGATATCAGGGATTGGACAAAATTGCTGTGTAGTTGAAGGAACAGTGGCTAAGTCCTCCAAACATGTGGTTAGAAGTAATGGGTGCTCATGTGTGGCTAATAGTTTGGCTTTAGACCAGATAGACAATTGAATTTCTTTGTTTTATTTTTTAAAGAAAAGGACTCTTTGATGTGCATATATGTGGGAAATATGGGCATGGATATGGAAAGCTTGTACACCTAGGGATGAGAAGAGGATTAGGGATTAAGGAAAGAACAGTGAGCTGATAAGGCATCTGCCACATACATGTCAGAGAGGAGTTTGAGAGTCTTAGACTATCTTATTGTGTTATCCTATATAATAGCTCTGCTCATATTCTCTACATTAGTTGTCAGTATTTTGTGTCTGTGTGTGTTGGGGGGGGGAGAGAGAGAGAGAGAGAGAGAGAGAGAGAGAGAGAGAGAGAGAGAGAGGATTTGATTGATTTTAGCATCGTCACATGTCACATGGTAGAAACAAGATTACAGAAAATACTTGCTGGTTTTCATAGAGTTCTCATCCCCTGAAGAGGTCCTCAGG
Organism: Graphiurus murinus; assembly: GCA_004027655.1. Taxonomy (NCBI): domain Eukaryota; kingdom Metazoa; phylum Chordata; class Mammalia; order Rodentia; family Gliridae; genus Graphiurus; species Graphiurus murinus. The sequence continues at coordinate 17,717 of PVLC010007846.1, read as the reverse complement.
GGGCACCAGGAGAAGGTTGCAGTTACATCACCTGCCTCCTTTATTATTAGTATAGATCCCTTATTAATTTTTTGAAATATTGCAACTTTTAAAAAATTTTACTTTGAAATTTTTACTCTTCAGAGCTTTTGTCTGGAAAAACTTGGAGCTACATGACTTCTAATGTAATTTCTGTGGCTTTTTAGGATAAATAAAAAGATTAAAGAAATCAAAACTACACTTAAGCTTTAAAAATCTTCTTTAGTGGTTTTGTTATTAGTAACAGATTAGGGGGGAACAGACAAGGGCAGTGTACACTTAAGAAGGGACAAGTCAAACCATGTCATGAAAAGGCAAAGTTTAGTTCAGCAATTCATCTATCTTGGCTCTTAATCCCCTGCCTGGACTTTCTCTTTAGTTTAACAGAACCTTTGGCCCTATCTTTGTCTTCACATCTGCCTTCCTTACCATTTTCTCTTGTTTTTCCAAGTGAAATACAGGAGGCACAGTAGGTTCAGTAACCCATTAAATTGACCTAGCAAAGCCATCCTAAGCTTTTTTTGACTATAACATTGAATATATTCTCTCCATAGTTGTGTGTTAATAAGGAAAGCAATAACAATAACAACAACAATGTGTAATAGATGCTTTCCCATCTGATCTTCCCACAACTGATCTTCAGGCATGCTGAATTTTTAATGAACACTGCTCTCACCAGTGGAAGTGATTATTTACCAAAGGCAGGTTGTGTTTGTAAACCTATTTATGCCATATGTAATTGCTATCTTAATTACACAGGCTGAAAACTAGACGAACTGATGGACTATCAATGTAAAATAAAAGTAATTATTTCTATGACATGTTTGAATTATTTGAAAAGGTAAGTTGCTTCTCTCTCATTGCACTGGAATATTGTAACAAATAAGTGTGGGACAATTATTATATTTAGTAAAAATAAATAAACATCTAAAAGTATTGTTCACTTAGTTTCACAAGTATCATTAGTTAATTACTCCATCTTAAAGGAAGATAAACTTGAAATGTTGAATGATACCTTACAAATGTACATGAAAAACAATGTCAAACTCCAGTGAGAGGAACTATACTCAAAGAAAAACCATTAGTCTCATGTTAAAATATTGGAAATGGATGCCTATTGCTTTAAGTAAAAAAAAAAGTTACATTCTGATTTTTTAAAAATGATTCTACTTTTTATTCTATTATTTTCAGTTAATTGATCAGTTCCCACTCTAGATAGGATATTTCTGCAGGAATACTTTTTGTAATTGCTTACTTCATGCAGGTATTTTTTGTTTTATTTATGCCTCATTACAACCCTTATAAATGGTAGTACAATTCTCATTTTACATATGAAGTATCTAAAACTTATAAAAATTAAATGATGGACTCAAAGTCACAGTTAGGACATATGTACTAAGAAACAAACAAATGAAAAGACTATAAGAAAAAAAAAACACCTAAAACAAACAAGTTTCTTCTAGACAAAATTTTTAAATTGTAATATTTATTCATTCATTTTTTAAAGAAATCCATTGAGCAAAAGTTAGGAACTAGACCTCAAGGGTATGCAAGGATTTAAAAATAACACAAGAAACCAAAGAGATAACCACAAGACAACATGCGAAAGACTAAGTACCATTAGAGATGGCACAGATCTCATCTGAGAGAAGTTACAGAGTGGTAGAGACCCTGGCTGCACCGGCTACTCTACCCTCTCAGTTTTCTAATTTTTAAAATGCATATAGCAATGTCTTATAACTGCAAGTCATATCTTGCTACATTTAGCAGGAACCTGGCATATAGCTAAAATTCAGCAAATGGTGGCCATTCGTGCTGGCTGGGCCATCATATCAAATTTCTTTATCATCCTCTGAACCAAAATTTGCTTCTGGTACTTGATTCCCTTGGATTTCAAACAAATCTAGACTTAAAAAAAAAGTCCAGTCCCCAAATTCAGTCAATTCCAAACAAAGCCCCACAAATTAGTCTTTTGTGGAGGTCAGATACTCAATACAATGAACTTTTTCAGCCTTCTGTGCTGGTGCTATGTACATACAACTCATGAGCACTGTCTCCCAAATTAACATGTTCTCAGAAGCTGAGAGGGATGACAAACGGGGCAAAAGGATCAAGGCTGCTTAATCCCTGCAGGTACCTCAAAAACTCATCTTTCCAATAGAAGGAGGGTGCAAAGTAAGCAGTTTCCCCTAGCATCTGTGTTTCTGTGTTTACTTCAATTGCTTTATGGAGAACAATTTCCTATCCTCTATATTTATTTTTCTTCATACTGTATGTGAGTCTTTATTTGTCTCTTATTTGGTGTACACACACACACACACACACACACACACACACACACACACACACACACACCCCACAAGCATTTTATTGCCAGTTTCCCAGTTCTTTGATGTCAGTTTTTATTTTCTTCTTTTGGGTTCCCATCAATTTTAGTTCATTGTTGCTCAGAAATTTTTTCCCCTTTTTGGTCATTGAGATAATCCTCTGCTGTGTTTTACATTCACAGATGAACTAAGATATGGAATCCAAATGCATATTTCATGATATTTAAAGTTAGAGTTATTTGGAAATTTTAGATCTCATAGTCTGGGAAACTTAAATACAAGTTGAGTCAAGATAACACAAGAGAATGATGGAAGTGTATACTCAGTGCTAACCACAGACGCCCGAGAAAGACCTCATCAACTTGAAGAGTCTCATTTCTTCAAAAGTTTAGTCATAAGGCATCACTTTCAGTGTTTCTCTGATTAACACTGAAAAAAGAAACCAATGTCACTACCTCTTTCTTTCAACTTTCTAGGTAGATGTTTTGCAATTACAGGAAATGTTTGTTTATGGAGCAATGGAGGGAATGACTGTAATGCAAACTAAGAGTTAATTATGAGCCTGGTGCAGTGGCACATGCCTGTAATCCCAGGCCTTGGGAGGCTGACACAGGGGGGTGGCAGGGTCAAGGACAGCCTCAGCAACTTAGCGAGGCTCTCTGTAACTTTGCAAGCCTATTTCCAAATTAAAAAAAAAATAGGTCTGGAGGTATAACTCAGAGGTAAAATGCCCCTGGGATAAATCCCCAGCACCAAAAAAAAAAAAAAAAAAAAAAAAGATTTAATTATGGTTGTATGGTTGACAGCAGATAATTCAGAAATTCAGAATCTCCCTGGCTCATGAGAACTTTTATCAAAAGAAGAGTCTGAAAGTTCTGAGTGACGAATAAAAGAACCCTAGGCAGCAGAAGGAAGCATGAGCTCATGGAGGGAAATCTTCCATTGAAAAAGGTGTTGCATTACAGTGAGTGGAGAGCAACTTCCAATAGACTTGAAATTGGCAACGACTCCTCCAAGGGCTGTGTGAGTAAAAGCACATGCTTGGGACTGACTGTCCTTCCTTGTGGTGGTTATCGTCCTCCTCATCGCTAACACAGGTTTGTGGTCACTATTCACTGCATTTCAGGTCAGTCTTCACATATATGGGGAATGTTACTCAATCACACATGCATCTTCCTCCAAAAGGAATAATCTCAGATCTGCTGCGTTTTCATTCTGCATCATCTCCCAGCTCTTTATCTGGACAGTTCTCTGATGTCTCTCCAAGTTCTCTGGCTTCTAAGTAGTTTAAGATCACAGAACAGGCTGTGGGATGTCAGTAAATGTCTGGTAGCATTGACTTTCTTGAGAGCCCTACCATATTTCCTACAATCTGAAATATACTCCTGTATCTTCCGCAAAAGCCAGAGCAACTGCTGATGCTATTTCAGGGAAACAAATAAGCAAAGGGAAATATTTCAGGGGTCAGGAAGCATTTTTATCTAAAATTTTCAGATCTTAAAATGGATTGATCTCAAGTTTAAAATGATTGAGTTAGTTAATCGACCTGGCTAATTTTGTGCTTACATTTTTATTTCAATTTCCAGTGCAGGCCAGCCATGATCTTAAACACATTTTGGCCTAACCTTCTTCTCCCTTGGTCTCTTCCCTCTTTTTGGTGTAGATAATGCACAATTGGCTCTTCCTGATTGGCTTTTCCTGATTGGCTGCAACTATTCCCAACTTAGATCATGGTGAATTGCTGTGCCAAAGAATCAGTACTTCAACCATTGCAGTCAGCTTCATGGTATTTCCTGATGATGTGCTAACATGCTCACTGAACAACAACAAAAAAGGTGTTCAGGTAGGAAATTAGAGAGATTAGGTTTTCCTGTTTACATAGTTTAGACAACATCTCTGTCTTGACACACCGGCTTTTGTTTCTGTGGTGCATCATGAGTTGATTTTGTTTTAGCCACTTTGAAGTAGTGGGGCACTATGAGACTGAGTTTTCAAATGAGTAAGATTTAGTCTTGCTTTCCAGGCAGTGAAAAGATGCAATAAAAATCCTAAGCCAATTTGGAATTGAAATGATAAAGATTCTTCACACCCCCTCTCCTACTTGGTTTCTGAAATCCAGTTGAGTTGATGCTTGGCCTTTTTTTTTTTTTTTTTTTTTTTTAACTATAGACCTGTTATCTGTTGAGCTATGAGCCAATGCATGGTCTAAGTCAGCACTTTGTGCTCAAGCTTGTTTTTTATCAATTTTTGCTTACGGATACAAATTGTTCTTGAACAAATTGTGGGAACAAAGAGCTTTGTTTAATCTGACACTCTGTTTGTGGTTTCTAGGTGTTAAAAACATTTTCCCCAATGAGGGAACACCCAAAATTCATATAATCAGCACTTTGGTAATAATATAACGAAAGTGATTGGATGGGTGGTTTATCTGGACAATTTTCAAACCTGTGAACTCTTAGATTCTCAAAAAGCTTGATCTGGTGTCATTTTGAGTTGTATTTCAGAGGGTCCTATGTAGAGAATATTTTATGTGGAGCAGTGGTCAGTATCAAAATATGATAATCAGACAATGTTTTACAAGATACTTCAAAAACACACCATATAATTTGATCCAGCACAGATATTTAATTTAATCCTGCAAAAACTTTTAATTCAGAGATTTAAAAAAATGCATTCACAAATGAGTTATTACGAGTAAGAATTATAATTGGTCACTTAAGAGGACACAGGAGTTAATTAATGGGGGGACTTTGGTTCCTAAGAGTATAATGAATCATTAAGAACACACAAGGAGAAAAAAGACCATGGAAAAAGCCATGTTGGTCTGAAGAGGAGAGACCAGATTTGGTAGTACCAGTTTTCTTTCATTTTGCTCCTGTGTGATTTAAGAAGCAATTCCATAATAATTTCAAGTTCCATCTCACTGTTTCAGAGAAGCCTTATAGAATTGGAAATAGGTCAGCCCAGTCAGTGTGGTGAGTGATTTGCAGTTGTGAAACACATTCCCATCAAAGTAGGTCAGGCCAGTGTCCTGCTAAGCACAATTCTATTTGTTTAAGAAGGAGTTCAGCTCCAACAATAAAGATCTATGTAGCATTTGACAACAGGAGGGGAAAGGTTAGAGTAGTGTAGCCTGTCCCACCCTATGTGTGACAAACTATGAGTTATAATCCCATCAAATAGAATTGGGTTGAATGACCAGACCACTACTTAAGATTCAAAGCATTATAGAAACAGAAGATGACAATAATAGCAATAATGGTAAAAATTGTCTTTAAGTAAATATGACTGTGGCCTCAAATGATTTAGAATTCTAATAAATTGGGTAACCTAGGGGGAGGTTTAATTGAATACTATCTATAAAGGAAACACTTTCCAGGTTAAAACATTGTTTAAAAATAAAACAAGCATAAAAGCCTAAAGGGGGTATGAATAAGAAAGCAACTTATTTTACAAGCATTTCCAATTACTCTAGAATCAATAATATTGATAGATAGGCAAATTTGATACTGTTTTTATTGCAATTCACCAAATCTATGATGACATTAATTTTTAGGTCTTCTCTGATTTCAGAGATGTTAACTTGTAAAAAAAAAAGTTATTTAATGAAAAAAAAATGTCCCTTGACCATGAATTACTTTCTTTCTTTCTTTCTTTTTTTTTTTTGTGGTACTGAGGATGAAACCTAGGGGCATTCTACTTCTGAGTTACACCCCCAGCCCTACTTTTTTATTCTTCATTTTGAAACAAGGTCTCACTAAGTTGCGGAGGGCCTCACTAAGTAGCTGAGGCTGGCCTCGAACCCAGATTCTTCAGTCTCAGCCTCCCAAGTACTGGGATTACGAGCGTGTGCCACCATGCCTGGCCAGGAAGTACTTTTTTAATCCCAGTCCTTGTAAATGTTTGTGTGTGATATTTGGAAATGATGGATTTGTACTCCTTGGAGAATATTATGTTGCTTATGCTTTTCCTTAATTCATAAAGACTTCTCTTTCAAATGATATAAATTGATATTTACCAAGTTATGAAGTTACAAGAGAGGGACGTGCATGTTGCACAGCACACGGAGTCTGTGATAAGTTTTATGTCTCACTATGGGGCATCCCTCCCCAGGCTGTGGCTTATCCCGCATTCCTGTAGTACTGTTCAGCTGCATTTTTAGAAACCACCAACAGGTCTGTAAGGCAGAATTTTTCATTAGTCAATATTCTTGAGATTCTGTGGAGCAGGCTGAGTGGGAATGTCAAATTGGTGTCTTCTAGTCAAGCTAGTGCCTCCTGGGGAAGAAGTCAGCCTGGACACTTACTGCCCCCTTCTAAGTCATTATTCGGTTGGGAAAAAAAGTTGCAATGGATCAGAGGCTATGGTTCTCCCAATTGTTCTTAGCAATGGTCCTCAGCATTTCATCCATGCAGGCTTGGGATCTCCTTGTTCCTTGGTGATGACAGTTGGTTTCCAAAGATGGAGGTGTGAAGGATATAAAGTTATTTGCTAAAGAGGACCAAATGTTTATATTAACTTGGCACCCAAAACTCTTAGAATGCCAAATGAAGCAGACTATCTTTAACAAACCACAAGTAAACAGTACACTACCCATCAATAGTATTGTAAGAAAATTTAATGCAGGTAGCAAACATAAATAAGTAAACGAATAATTAAATAAATAAATGAATATATAAATAAAATGAGATGAGGAAGACTGTTTTTGTCCTTATCTATGGTTAGAACTTTCCATTAGGGGAAAAATATTCTCAGAAAAGGACAAAGCATACATTTTGAATGTCTGGATGTCTCGGGACTTTTTATATTTCCCATAAAAAAAAAAACCACTTTGAGTGACAGTTTCTGACTGCTTTAGATTACAGTTATTTAGGTCTAATGGGTTTGCACTAAAGTCAAACAAAAATCTGTTCTAGATTTCACTGAAATCTATTTTAAAGTCAAACTGAAACATCTGTTCTAGATGTCATTTCAGGTGACAATATCAGAATGTATTAGGTTACCTACTTGCTTAGGTCTAATAGTTTTGAATTGAAATCAGACTAAAATCTGTTCTAGATATTGACCAAAGAAAGACCTAGAAACTTGTATTCAACTCCATTTCTGAAATGGTTAAAGAATTGCACTGGACTATAAAACCAGGACTCTGGTTTGAAAACAATCTTTGATATTATCTGAAAATCTTCAAAGCAAAATGCAAGTATGGCCATATTTTTTTCTAACTGATCTGCTGTACCTGTATTTTAGGTGTCTGTCTGATTGTTTTCAGATGTGGGGAAGTGGTAGGGAGGAGAAAATAATGTTTTGTAACTCTGAGGATAAAAAGACGTCAAATTGTATGCATCTCACATACTTTGGTAATCTGTCCTACATTCTGCACCATGATGTGGGATAGATACTGCTCATTTGGTGGTTGTTTCTTCAGAGCTGGGCGATAGGAGAAGGGAAATGGGGAGCAACAGCATTGAAGAGGAGGGTGTTCAGCTAGATGGCTATTTCTGATTTCAGAGGGGATCCTGGGAGTACCTCTTAAGGAAGACCTCAAGAGGATTTAATCACTATTAACAGCGACTACCTCTAAGCATAACTGATTTCAGAAGATTCTACCTGGTCATTATAGAGATATCAGTTTTTACATTCTTCATTTTTTCTTTCCAGAGCAATGAAACTTGGACGTATTCTATAGGCACCAATGACCTAAGAAAGGATTCCCAATATATCAAAGTCATTTTAGTAAGCTGAGAAAAGAAGACCATGGTCTGAGAATATTGAAGTATCACATTTTATCTTAAAACGTATATATGTTTTGCTCTTCATGACATACATAGGCTTATATATTAACATAATTCATGAATATGTATAATTTTACATTAATGTAATGTCAAACATGCTATTCTGATGCAATTTTCCTCTTAATTAATTAGTTAATTAATTTTTGGTTTGCTTTTCCACCTATAGTCTCCTTCTACACCTTAAATTTAGGTTTACTGACTTGTTGTCATAGAATCGTCCACATTTTTCTATATGCTTATAGAATTCTGAGTTTAGTTTTTTGTCTTTTATTTTGCTAAAATAGAATTATGTAATATACACTTACCTGAGCCTGGCTTTATACACTGAACAATGCCATAGGGAAATTTCTCTAAATAAAGGAGTTACTTCTGAAGTCTTTTTCTCTCTCTTTTTAAAAACATGATTAAATTATGGCTTTATTCATATTGGGAAAATATTGTAAAAATGTTAACAAGAGACAATATTGGTGTATGCCATTTGGATATTTGATATCCCATTTGTGGAAATGTGAATAAACCCAGCCACTTAGTTATGCTTACTAACAATCTACAAACTTCTTGAACCAAGAGTTTTAATTCTGAAAATATGCTCAGGAATATTCAAGGAATTTAAATATCAATATATACATACATATGTGCATGTATATAGCAGTCACATCATATGTGTGTATAAATTAGCCATATAAAAATGATAGTGTTGATGGAAACAGAAGAATTCGAGAGTATATAGAATACATTTGCATGGGCTGCTAAGAACAATGTGCATTCATCTGTTGTTGGATGGAATATTTTATATATGTCTATTAGGTCCATTTGGTTTATATCATTCTTTAGATCTGAAGAGAAATTACTGATCTTTTAAGGGTGAGACTATTTTCCATGTGGTCTAATCTGCCAGTGATAGTTTTTACTGAAAACTTTAATTCATTTATTTTTTTCCTTCATTTTGCTTAGGACTTCTACTTGATTGTTATTTAGGGCCTCAATTTCTTTATTGACATGTTCTTTCATATCTAATACACTTTATCTGATCATTTTAAGGTCTTTGATCAAATTTATAATCAATATTATGAATTCCCCTGGCATTTTATATAGCTCTCTATTGGTGATCTCCATTGTTGTGGAGTTACGGGAGTTTATTACCTCCTGGTTGGTTTCTCATTGTGTGAATCAGAAAATGGAAGTAATAGGAAGGCAGAAAGTGGTGGAACAGAAGAGCACAGGACTGGAAATATTGTAAGTGGCCTTGTAACTTTACCCCAGTACATGCATCAGAAAGAATCTCTCTTTTCTTTAATGATTGTACCATGTTCCATGGTATGAATACATTACAAATAATCCAATTATTTCCTTTAAGTGAGACTTCATTTCCCATTTATTTACAACACACACATACATATATATGATTTTCATTGATATCTCTCATGTGTGTGTGTGTGTGTGTGTGTGTGTGTGTGTGTGTGATTTGGGGGTTGAAGACTTCAGATAATATTTTTAATTTCAATAGATTTTAAGATTATGCTTTTAAAAACCTGTATTAATTCACATTTCTACCAGTATGTACTAGAGTATATATGATGTCATACATACTTGCTGTTGCAAGTGTGGCTCATGTACCAGTAGCATTGGCAACATCTAGGACCCTTTTACATGTGCAGACTCACAATCCTACTTCAGAAGGCTCCAGAACCAGAGCCTGCATTTTAATAAAATCCCTGGGTAATTCACACCCACTTTATTATTTAATATTTACTTTTTCCAGTCACTTGCAATCTGCTAAATGAGAGGTATATTTATCAAATATCCTCTCTGGAAGACTAAGTAAGAAAGTAGCAACAGTGGTTGACTTTGGGTGGAGAACGTGGGGACTAAAGACAAGCTTGGCACAGGAACTGGCCTTTTACTACAGAATGCTCTACTTTTATAATATTGAACTATTGGACTTGCCCAGGTGCCAGTATTCCCTATTAGGATTTTGGGGGTGCTACTGGGGACTGAATCCAGAGGCTTTTTACCTCTGAGCTCCATCCCCAGCCCTTTTAATTATATATATGTAATTTTGTAATATATATGTAATTTATATATATAAATTTGTAATACTAGGGGTTGAACACAGAGGGGGTTCTACCTCTGAGCCATATTCCTAACCTTATTTTATTTCAGAAACAGGATTTGCTAAGTTGCTTAGGCTGGTCTTGAACTTGAAATTCTCCTATCTCAGTCTCCCAAGTACTGGTATTAGGTATTACACATGTGTGCATCATTGTGCCATGCTTGGAAAATTTTAAAGGGTTACATTCTCAGAATGTAACAATTATTTTCTGAGAATGTAACAATTATTTTCAACCCTCAAATATGTAGAAACAGAATAGTTCTGGGGTTCCACGCGTATTTGTCACACACCACTGCTTGTCTCATGCTGCGCTCCTATTTAACAGTGTGGTGGCTAGGGAAACCTCCAAGTCACATTGCTTGCTTTTTGAGGATATGAAAATGTGATGATGTCATTGAGGGTTTATGTGTCAGGGAACTTTAGGTCTGCCAGACAGTGAGTCATTGTCATAGGAAAATTAAAAAGTTTTTTTATCTGCCCTGTCCCACAGCTTGAATCGTGATCACCATTCCACTGTTAATTTTACAGTAATATAAGATTTCCTGACACCAGAAAGTTGAATGCAAAATTGCAAGTGATTCAACTTCTTGAAATATAGGGGTTTTTATGTATGCTGAAATCCAGACAGCTGACAAGTAGGTATAGGATATCATGGCTGCAGGGTTCACAATTACCAAGATGCGTGTTCCTAGAAATTTTCCTAGGATGAGAACGCCCCCTCTACCTCAAGGATACATTGTACAGACAACTGGTTTTTAGGAAACATCTCACTGAGGATAAGTTGACAATTTATGGAAGTTCTGAACAGGCTCTGAAGTTTAAAATACATGAGTCTTTTCAATCTAATTTCTCCAGGTGTCACCACTGTAAGGGTCTACATGGCTTTGCTTTAAAAACAATGGTTCAAATTTCTCTGGCTATTGAATCCACCCACTCTCCCAGGATCCCTGGCTTCCTAAATATGGTTGTCTATATTTAGGAATTTGTCCATATTTAGAGTATTTAGGGGACTCTTTTTATTCAGGTGGGGGATTGTACTCATGCACAAATCTGGTTGCCATGAAAGAGTCTGCTATCTCTCTTTTCACCAGCCTTGTGTCCTTCATGTGGGCACCATAACTTTGCCAGGAACTTTTTCCTCCTGCAGAGCATCCTCTCTCCCAGTAGGCACCTGTCTCTACCCATAGGTGGAGGCTGGAGGGCAGAGGGAAAAGCTGAATGGTGTTCTTACAGATGGAAGGGGAAAAAACTGAATTTCTCTTCTTTGAGTGTCATTCTCTGCAGAGGTACCAAGCCTCAGAGTGATAGTGAAACAGCCCTTTAGCATCTGCTTGAGTTCCCTCTCTTTCTGAGGGCATGAATGTAAGGGTAATTTGCTAGAGGACAAAGCCAGGCAACAGAAAACACATGTGGGTATTACACTGTCACAAAACCGAGCTGCTGGGTTCTAGTTCCTTCTATGCTCATTGTACATTTTATCCCAGGACTTTACCTCCAGCCTGTGGGCTTCCAAGTTCCAGATGAAGCTTGTGCTAGTGTTTTGGTTCCATCCACAATGGGAAATCTAAGTTAATGAGAAATAATGGTTTATAGCCTGGACTTCTCTGAACTGTGGTTCCTAAGTCCAAGGGTTTCATGGCTAAGCAGATGCGATGTGCCCAATTCCCATGGTGCTTTTAGGGAAGGAGTCTCTGCAGCAAGGCCAACCGTGCTGCATCTTCAGCCACTTCCTCTTGTTCTCATTGGAATGGAAACGGAGAGCAGTCCAGTCCTGCATGGAGAAGAGCAGTGGTCATCCTCTCACAGGAAGCCTGAAGGAGAAGGAGATTGCTCTTCAATCTTATCTCCAGTGTCTGCAGAGCTGCTTCCACATACAGCTCAGCTGCAAGGGTGTGCAGTGTGGGTGGCTGGCTCCAAAGGCGGAAGTAGGGTAGAGAGGGTGGGGACGAGCAGAATGGGCTACCCCTGCACTATGCTAGACTCATTAATGAGATTTTCAGGAGAAGCATTTTGTTTCTGCAAATATTTACTTTATCCCCCCAAAGAGAAAAGAGGATATGTTGGTGGTGGTTGTGAAGACAGGATGGAAGGGATATGGAGATACGTCTTATAAGCATCCTCTCTGGTCCCTGGTAATTTCTGCAGAAGAGAGGGAATGACTCATAAAGTGGGTCTGCTGCCAGTCTGGAAACAGATCCACAAGCTGTGGTTTCTAAATCAGCAGTGTAATCACAATTGATATGTAAGTAGTAATTGCCACCTCAGGGACCTTACTCTGTTCCTAGTCATAAGGGAAGGGGTTAGCTATAGGAAGCTCTGCTGGCTTTTCCATTTCAATCGATTCTTGTTTTTAAAATGGGTAAAAGTGCATGGTCCAGCATCCTTTTATGGCTAAGGAACTTGCTGGCAAATGCACGATGCACCAAGAGACTATGCAATGCATTTGTGTGCTTATTATCAGGTTCTGTTCTACTTTACCACTTCCAGGTTTCTTTAAGGCTCAACCTCACCCCACGCATATGTGTGACATCTTCCTTCCACCCTTCGGTGTCTGGCATGAGAGGGAGATGCAGGCAATTAGTAGCCAGGCTGCAGATCTTGATCCAGCTGTGCACCTCTAGCTCTCAGGGTTTTAATATATGGTAGCCCCAGAATTGCAGAGCAACAGCTGGAGAACTTGACTGCAGATTATTTTCCTTCCTTCTTCAGTTTAATTTTTTTTTTTTTAACCCACATGATTTGAGCGCTCAGATGTGCTGGGTGAAGCCACATCAAGTCTGATGACATGGTTGGATGGTTTGTGTATTACAGAAATGCAAATAGTTGAGAGGAAAATAGAGGGTGAGTTTTACTAGACAATCTGTTGTGCCCTGCCATAGTGCTGCATCAGACTAAAGAGAGGGATGTCTTTTTATAATTCATCCTGTTAGAGGATGTCTTGTGACAAGGCACAAGGTACTGGGTGAGCTAATGGTGGCCTGGGAAAATGGCATTTAATTTTTTATTTGTGCATCTTAATTACAAAGAATAATGCATTTTATTGGGGCATATTTGTTCATGTATATAACCTATTTTGATCATTTTTATCTCCAATAATTCCCCTTTACCCTTCTTTCCTCCCTCCCTTGATCCCCTTTCTTGTTATAATAGTCTCCATTCTACTTTCATGTCATTTTTGCTTTTTCAAGATTTCACATACGAGAAAACATATGATGCTTGCTTTTCTGAGTATGACTTATTTCATTTAACATGATGAGCTCCAATTCCATTCTTTTTCCTACAAATGGCATGATCTCAATCTTCTTCTTTATAGCTAAATAATACTTCAGTGTGTGTGCGTGTGCATGTGTGTATGTTTTTTCTTTATCTATTCATCTGTTGATGAGCATGAAGGCTGATTCCCTAAGTTGGCTATTGTGAATTGTGGGCACATGGTTTTAAGCTCTGAAACCTTGACCTTGGAGCCTCTCTTCTCAGTGTCAAGGTCAGCCCTTCTCTGACTCACTTAAAATAATTCACTTTGGTAAATCTGATGGCGGGAAACTGATAGACCACAAACCACACATGAGCTGGTCACATATATTTATTTGGTTTATACAAAGCTGGGTCACATGGTATCATAAAATAGTTGAGTTAGTTGTCAATATTTAAAATTTAAGAGATTTTACATTAAAAAATCTGAATTTTGGGCCAAGTGACTTTTGGTAGCAGCTAATTAGTGTGCATCACAGTCCTCACCATTTCCTATGACCTCATTAGCACTGGGGATAAAAGTTAATTGCTGTCTAGCATAATGTTTACGCTGTTTTCTTTTAGAAGAAATTAAGAGAAGAGTGAAATATATTCTAGGCTCTCAATTGAAAAGTGGGACCATTAAAAATCTATAATTATAATTACATGTAATATAATATATATGCAGCAGGTCAGAATATATATTTTGTGTCTGTGTATGTGTTGGGGATAGTGCTGGGAGTTGAATTCAGGGGGTGTTCTACCACTGAGCTAAACTACCAGACCTTTTCTTAGTTTTTTTAATTTTTTTTTTTTTTTTTTTTTTTTGCAGTACTGGGGATTGAACTCAGTGGCATTTTACCTCTGAGCTATACCACCAGCCCTATTTTTTAATCTTTATTTTGAAACCGAGTCTCACTAAGTTGCAGAGTGCCTTACTAGGTAGCTGAGGCTGGCCGTGAACCTGAATCCTCCGGTTTCAGCCTCCCGAATGCTGGGATTACAAGCGTGTGCCAGCACGCCTGGCTAGTTTTTTAAATTTTTGAAATAGAGTCTCACTAAGTTACTGGTACACTGGCCTCAAACCTGCCATCCTCCTGTTTTAACCTCCCAAGTACTGGGATTACAGGTATACACCACTGTGCCTGGCTTCTGCTACATGTTTTTAAGTTGCCTGCATGTCTCTAGCATGTAGTACATGCTTTTGTGTTAAATTATCTCAGATTATGCAGTTGAAATCTGAGAGATAGAGTTTCAGTACATGAGCCTTCATTTGTTCATTGAATTAAACTATAGAACTTATGGAAAATTTTTGATTTATCATGGCCCCTCTGCAGTAGATAGCTTTGCTTGGGAAATATATTCTTGGAACTCATTTGTTTCACTATTATTTGTTTAAAGTGTTTAGAATTTGTTTTAGTATGCACTTGGTTATACTTGGTGATACCTCTACCGGCCCACAGGTGAGAGAGAAGCAGTACATTTGAGGACAGTGGTTAAGGTCAGTGACTGAGACAGAGTCCTTCCTACTTAGCAGTTCTAGCCTCTTACTAGCCATGTGAATTGACTGAGCACCTTAACCCTTTCTTTCCCCAGCTCCCTTTGCTATATAATGAGAATAACAACAACCCTACCTTATCAAGTTCCCTGGAGATAAGTGTTAAATGGACCAATTCTTCTAAAATGCTTAAAATGCTAAATATCCAGTAAATATTTACCATTACCTCTTTGCCTCTTTTCTCATCTCCCTTAAGAAAATGTGATGTTTTAGAAACATCTTTGTTAGCTTGGAGGAAGATGCCCTTCTAAAAAAATAACAGCAGCATGTTTTGTTTGTTTGTTTTTCAAGTCACATCTTAGCATTTTAAAGGAACTTTCCAAGCCACACTGCTGGCACAATGGATCTTCTGGCTACTTTAAAAGGCAGCTAAATTCAGAAGGAAATTGGAAGGGGCTCCTGCAATATCAGAAACCCAAGGGGTGGCCTCCAACCCAGGGTCTTTCTCCCTCAGACACTTTAGGAGGGGAACATGGTGGTGATGGCTCTCCTTTACTTACAGGAACTTTGCCCTGAAATCGGCTCAGACGGTGAAAGTGGTGGGAGAAGGATTGGGAGCCCTCCCCCCTCTGCAGCGCATGCTGAGGTCTGCTGTACATGAGAAGGATGTTGTGGTCTCAGCCTGGTTTGTGGGGTGCAGCAAAGTGAGGCTGTTTCAGAGACAGAACTCAGTGTCGCTGTCTACCTGTGGTTACTGTGAAGCAAGCTAAGATACGACAGCATGTGTTTGGAGCGTTAGTGCTCAGAAGTGCTGCGTAGAGGCCCCTGAGGCTCTCTGGGGCTTTGAACTGCAGCCACAAGACTCAGGTGGCATCTCTTTCCAGATTTGTTTTGAAACAAAGCTTGAAAACAAAATTCTACTTTGTCCTTATGCTGAGAATCTGACAATGAACATGCTTGTAGGTTTGTTTATTCCTGGCTCAACAGAATGCTCAGAGATACCTCCAAGTCTTACGTCTTTCAGAAAAACTACTGGAGGCAGAAAGAGCTATGCAAACAGGCAATATGACTTTGTTATTAAGTCAAATCCAGCAAAATGTGGAGATGGAACACGTTGCAAAGTGTACAGAAGTAGAGTTAGGACACCCTTTGTTTAGGAAGGAAAAGAGGGGGAGCAGTAGAGGGACAGAAAGGGCCAAATTGGGGACTGTGTGACTGACCTGGTTAAGATTAGGATAGCTCCTGGTCCTAATAGAAGTTGATTATAATAGACCTCCTAAAGCTTGTCATGGTGGTGCATATCTATAATCCCAGTACTTGGTAGGCTGAGAAAGGAGGTTGGCAGTTTTGAGAGGAGCCATTGCTATGACCCTGAGCAATTTAGTGAGACCCTGTTTCAAACTAACTGCTAACTGATTGACTGACTAATTAAGTAACAAGGGTTGAGGGTGAAGCTTGGAGGTAGAATGCCCCTGGGTTCAGTCGTTAGCAAATGTACTGTAATATTGCTAGGCCTCTCTCATCCTAAGCTGCAAAGGGCCAGCTGGGGGAGTGCGGGATCCAGCCCTCCAGACAGTGGGATCGGGGGTCCCTCGATAGGTGTGGATTGAGACGAGGTTGCGAGAATACGCTCACACCGCACGCAGTGTAGAAGTGCATCTGTTTATTGCTTATAGTAGCTGTTTTTTGTACTATCTTTTTTGCAATGAGGCATATAGAACAGGAATTTTTACAGTCTTATTTTTCCAAAGGTTGTGAAGGTACATCTTTAACTAGAAAAGTCATTTCCCATGGTATTTGATGGGATTAAGAAAACAGTAAAAGTTACAAAATACAATACATATATAAAGATTCTTTTAGTACAAAGCAGTGTTAAAGGTTAACAATGAATAGTATCTATTCATTAGTTTAAATCTTTACTATTTGTTTAGCTCCTTTAAGCAGTGTTCCTATCTTTTTCTCAGGCAGCTAGAGAGTTAATGTGTCTAGTGAAGTTCCAGAGAGACAAGAAGGAAGCGGGTAGACTATCTGTCTTAAAGTCTTCTTTACTCGTAGATAAAATAGTAGACCTAAATTTCTTTGGCTTATTTATTTTGTTTCTATACCTGTGTGCTGAGAGGGAACACAGGCTGTTTAGTAACTAAGCTTGCAAAGCCGGTATCATGACAATTGTTTGTATGTGGTTAATGAATTTCTTATGGGTTGTCTTGAGGCACTGCTTTTTCAGCTAATATTGAGGAATCAATCCGTCCGGCCATCTTGTATTTCTAAGAAATTTTCTTATACAATTAATGTGAAAGCAGAACCTGAAGCACCCAAAATTTCCAGAATAACATAATGCAAAGTGGGATATGCCACGCATTCCTTCTTTTTTTTTTAATTATAATTTTTTATTGTAGTAATTCGTGCAATATAGCATACATCTTTTTAAGTATTAGTTGTTAACAACATATTTGCACACAATTCTCATTTGACCCCTTCCCCAATTCCCACCCCATTCCCTCCCCCTCCCTCCCCCTCAGGTTCACTACAGTGAGTAACCTTGATATGATTGTGTAAGTACATCATGTGCTTTAGGGTGTCCCTCTGCCCCATGCATCCACTACAATTAAATCAACTTCTTTGCTTATCGAGGATCTCTCCTTTTCATCTGGAGACCCTCCTATGCCCCATCTTCTCCCTAGCATCCGCATATTAGGGAGAACATATGCTTCTTAACTCTTTGTGACTGACTAATC
>PVLC010007845.1:0-61313 GCA_004027655.1 Graphiurus murinus | reverse complement strand
AGCATTCGGGAGGCTGAGACCGGAGGATCCGGGTTCGCGGCCAGCCTCAGCTACCTAGTGAGGCACTCCGCAACTTAGTGAGACTCGGTTTCAAAATAAAGAATAAAAAATGGGGCTGGAGGTGTAGCTCGGAGGTAGAATGCCCCTGAGTTCAATCCCCAGTACCGCAAAAAAAAAAAAAAAAAAAAAAAAAAAAAAATTAGCCATTTTAAAGTGAACAATTCAGTGGCATTTAGTCCATCCACAATGTTGTGGACCCTCACCTTCATTTAGTCCCAAGATATTCCCATCACTCCAAGGTGAAACTCTTCACTCACTACATTCTTTTTCCCATCCCTCTTCCCCAGTCCTTGCCAACCACGAGTCTTCATTCTTTTTCTGTGGAGCTATCTATTCCAAATACTTCATATAAATGAAATCATATATCACATAATACTTCATATAAATGAAATCAATATACAACATCTTCTGCCTCATTTCTTTCACATAACATTATGTTTTCAAGGTTATTTTATTTTTTAGTATGTATCAATACTTTATTCCTTGTTGGGGCTGAACAATAACTCAGTTGAATGTGAAATCTCTTTATCCTTTCCTCTGTTGATGGACATTTGGAATGTTTCTACCTTTTGGCTATTATGGGTAATGCTAAATGTTTTATGTGTGCATATACTTGTTTGTATACCAGTTTTCAATTCTTTTGGATATAGATATTAGAGTAGAAATTTGTGGAGTCATTTGAATATTTTATGTTTAACCTTTTGAGGAACTGCTGAACTATTTTCTACAGCAGTGAACTATTTTACATTCCTAAAAGCAATGTATGAGAATTGCAATTTCTCCATATCCTGCCCAATATTCATTTTTCATTTCTTTTCTTTTCTTTTTTTTTTTTTTTTGCGGTACTGGGGATTGAACTCAGGGGCATTCTACCTCCGAGCTATACCCCCAGCTCTATTTTTTATTCTTTATTTTGAAACCGAGTCTCACTAAGTTGCGGAGTGCCTCACTAGGTAGCTGAGGCTGGCCGCGAACCCGGATCCTCTGGTCTCAGCCTCCCAAATTCTGGGATTACAAGCATGCGCCACCACGCCCGGCTTTTTCATTTCTTTTCTAAATAAAATTATTATAATCTTTCTAGTGGATGTGAAGTGGTACCTCATTTGTGGTTTTGATTTGCATTTCCCTAATGACTAATGATGTTGATAATTTTCTCATGTGCTTGATGGCCATTTCTATAATCATCTTTGGTGAAATGTCTGTTCTCTTCACTTTTACCTACTTAAATTGAGCTGTTTGTCTGTTTGCTGTTGAGTTGTGGGAATCTTTAGATATTCTATATACTATGCTTTTATCAGATATATTACTTGCAAACATTTCTCCCACTTTGTAGGTTGCCTTTTTATTTTCTTTTTAATGTCTTTTGATACAGAAATATTTTAAATTTTGATAAAGTCTAATCCATTTTCTTTTGTTGTTCATATTTTGGTGTGATATTTAAGAATCCACTGCCAGATTCAAGGTCATGAAGATCAGTTAATTGTCAATGTTTGTAAATTTTTGAGTTTATCTTTTATATCATGTATAACTTTATATATAATTATATAGTTGCACATATGCATGATATATATGCACATATGCCTATGCATGTGTATGTATATATGACACACATTCCTTTACAAATCATTTTTTAAGTTATTGATTCATTTGATAGTTTTAACAATACTGTAAAGTAGGACAAGGCAGTAGTTATTATGCTATTTTTAACTATAAAAAAAATCTGAACTTTAGAGCTGGTGGTGTAACTCAGTGGTAGAGTGCTTGCATAGCATGTGGTAGACCTTGAGTTCTATCCTCAGCAGCAGGAAAAGAAGGAGGAAGAGGAGGAGGAGGAGAAATAATCTGAACTCTAAGGAGGAAAACCATCTTTCAAGGTCTTATGGATAGTAAATGTTATATGCAAGGTGTCTGGCCCCAATTGAGTCCCATTTCACCAACTTGCTCCACATGAATGTCTTCATGTTTTTATTATTATTATATGAAACAGGGAATGGAAAGAAAGAAAAATCAGTACCTGTCCTGTTTTTAATATGTATGGAGCTTTATTAAGTTATTGTTGCATGAATTATTAGGCAGTTCATACACCATCTTAGGGTAAGATGTTGATATTCTGATTTCAAGTTGAGCAAAGTGAGGTTCAGAGTTAGTAATTTTCTGTGTCATATACAGCTAGCCAATGTCAGAGATCTTGTTTAATCCTTAATCACTTTTACTCCTTATGCTAATCTAGAACTTAGAAGATGACCCAGTGGTGGTAGAGTGTTGTTTCAAAGCTAGCTAATGATAGAAAAAAGCCAAAAAATGAGATGTGATGTCAAGTTGTGTTCTATGTCTTCATTCTCCTATGTTCAATAAAATCTGAGCATCTGTTTCTCACTCCTATACTTCATTTCCTTAAATAATAAGTCTTGGTTTTTTTTTTTAAAGTACCCCTTCAACCAATGTCCCTTTCCTGACAATAGTAAACATTCCCCCATGGTGATGTGGAACCATTTCTCACAGCAGAAGCCTCCAGACCCAGTTGGCTGGCCCTGTGGTGCAGCTCTCCCAGCCATCCTGCATCCTCATCTGGTATTTCACAAGTTGTTCCCCTCCTGCCCTGCCCTTGACACACAGACAGGAAATTAAGGACTAAGGGAAATTCACCTCTGACCTTTAATTCACTTTTTAATAAAAGCATTCAGAGTCACTTGCATGCTCTATACCAGACCCAAGGAAAGACAGCTTAATGGTCTTTTAAGGGCAAACCCATTTGTCCTCATGTACTGGTATGTTTTCAGTATGCCAACCCAACATCAATTGCTGGCCAAGGGATACCCACTCAATGCCCAACACATAGCAGTGCTCATAAACATTGACTGTGCTTAATGAATATTAGTTGTTCATCAAAAGTGAGTGATGATGTCCTTATCCTACACAGCAATGTGAATTAATGATAGAATTTCTCCAATTTTATATTTTTCTTCTATCATTTTTTCTTAAACTTTTGGTGCATTTTGTATGATACTTTTATTAGACATGACTTTTAGGTTATTTGAGAAAGAAGCCTACTGAAAGTGGCTTAAGAAAACAAACAAAGGCAGAGATTTGTTAACTATTAACTCAATAACTATAACAATCAAGATGTGTTTAGGAGTCTGCCACTGTCCCTGTCTAGGATCTTTTCTCTGACTGGCTTCATTCTCAAGCAAGTTCTTGTGGAAGTAAGAGGGCCACTGGCATCTTTAGGCTTGTATCTTACCAGTTTGGCAATCTTTGCTGGAAAATAAATCTGTTTCTCCAAAGTCTTGTCCAAATCCTGGATCTGACCACCGTGCGCTCATCTCTGGGCCAATCATAGTAGCCAGGATGTTTTGATCTCTTGTTGGCTGGATCTTGGTCACTTGCTCAGCCCTGGAACCAAGAGAGGGACCCTCCCACCCGCTGAATAGCATAGACTGAGAATGGAGGGTGTAGTTCTTCACAGAAAGTTTGACTGACAAATCCAGGTAAGGGAAAAAAGAATTAATAGGCAAAATAATAATTGCTCACCAAATATCTGATAGAGTGAATGGTAATTTAGAGATTATAAATTTGGTATTCAAAATTATAAGTTTTATTTGTTAGTAAAAACAACATAATTTTAAGTGTTTAATATTGGAGCAGAAGAAGATGAACTTGAATTAGAAGATACATTCAAAAAGATTATTTTGAGACCTTCCTTGCATTCTTCCTTGCATTCTTATGAGTAAAAGTTGTAATTGCCTCCATTCATATTTTGACTCAGCCCAATGTATTGTTTGCTGTCAGCAGACTCTTCAGTTTATAAATTGTGTACTATATACTAGATATTATACCTTACATTAGGAACAGACTTTAAAATAAGAACCATATTTATGTCCCACAGAGCTTATAGCATAGAGAAGCTTACAAGACATAACTAAGTAGCTCATAACTTGTGACTAGAGTTGTTGAATTGATGAAAGAGAATTGATACATTTTTAAAGCACTAATATGCATGTATATCCACTTCATGTAAAAATTTGATCAAATAGCCAAAAATGATATTCCTTTTGATCTGTGTTAGACAATTTTCTGATTGCTAACCTTCATCCTTAAAATTGTCCTGTGATTCCCCTCTTCACAGGTAGTGGGGTAATTAGTCACCATCCCACGGCAAGTGGATATGGTGGCTAGGTGTTCAACCAGGTCTGCCATATAAGATTTTCAAATATATAGTGCCTATACTAAATGAGCTATGGCTTCACTTACATCATGGACATTAAATCATACCCAGAAATAGATGTACACATATACTTTGTTTCTAGAAACTGTTATGATTAGATATAGGATGTTGTCTGAAGAACTAATTTTTAAATATTCAGGGTTGATGTAATTGAGTCATGAGGGTTGTGATCTCATCAGTGTGGTCTGCCTGGTAACTGAGGCAGGTGTGGTGTGCTTGGAGAAGGTGGGTCCCTGGGTTTGTAGACTTATGGATTGTGCTTGTGTCTTTGAATGCCCTTGTTTGCTTGCTTGCTCCTCTGCTTCTGGCCTCCACAATGTAAAAGCCTTATGCTCTACCTCTCTCTGCTTCCCTGTCATGGATGGTGTTGACATTGATTGATTGATTAGAAGTCTCTCACATGAACAGGAGTGGAGTCAGAATGATTTTTAGAGAAAATTATTATTATTAGAGAAAGAGGGCAGTTGAGGGGGCTGAGGAAGAGAGAGATATCTCTCCTACCTGTCCTTCCAGCAGCATCTTGCTTTTAGTGAGAGTTTTAGCCAATACATTGTAAAAATGATTAATCACAGGAGACAGCAAAACAGTCATGTGGTGTGCCAGGGAAATACATCAAGGTAGTCACAGATGAATCAGGGAAGAAAAGGGTAAATAAGGAAATTGTCAGGGTCTTTGCTTATTGGTCTTTTTTGGTCTTTTGGAATTGGTCTACTTGCAGAAATCTCCGCTTGGGTGGTCAGTTTGTGCCACTTCCAAGCTGGACAGAGGTGATCTCAAAGCTGATGACTAAGAAGACTCCCAATATTTCCCACCACCATGCCCTGAGATTCAGACCCCGGCCTCATGTGGACTGAACCCATAACCTCCAAAACACTTTGAGCAAAAAATCCTCCTTTCTTTAAGTTGTATATTCAGTTGTTTTAGATTTTATCAGTGACAGTGTTGACCAAAACTGAAGCTGGTACTGGCGAAGTGGAGTCACTGCTATACCTAAGTCTTACCATGTGTTTTGTGAGTCTTTGGAACTGGTTTGTGAAAGGAAATTGGAAGAGCCAGAGTGTGGCTAGAAAGGCAGATGGTAGAGACACTGTACTCAAGATATTTTAGAGGGCAAAGAGGACTCCATAGAAAAATGGAGTAGAGGCCACATGGGTTACATTCTGGTAAAGAACTTATTGCCTGTGTTCTGAAACGTTGTGTGAGGCCAAATTGAAAGATGATGGACTGATTAAACTGGTAAAGAAAATCTTAAAACAGCAAAGTATCCAAACTGCAGTATGGATACTGAGGTCCACATTCAGCTAATTTTACACTGGACTTTTGGAGTGAAAAGCAAAGCAGAGAGACCTTATAGATTTACAATTTGGCCAGAAAGGCATATATAAAGCTGAAGCTTAGAATTATGGTGCTGTGAAAGAAAGTAAGATGACTGAAGGGAGGTCAAATGCTTTGATTTAGAACAAAGAAAGGAATATGGTCAAGACAGTTCAAGTCCATCTGTGGAACCATGGAAACAAGGGCCCAGTGATGGTGGTTGTGATTGAAACAGGTCCAGGGACCAGGATTGAACCAGATCCACCAACACTGATTGAAAAAAGCATAACCACCTTTCCTTCTAGTGGTTGATTTTGATAGTCATGAAATGCTACACTAGCTTTGCTGAAGAAAAAAGGAGTTCCAGAGTCTTCTTTACATATTTCAAAGGAAGGCCTAGGAAGCTAGGCAACATGTGGCTGGGTCAGAATTACTACAAGCAGGCAAAAGTGGGACAATTTGTGAAGCTGTGAGGGTGAAGCCAAAGTGGCAAGAAAACCCCTTGAGATTTAGAAATGACAGAAACATGGAACTATGAGGAAAGGTTACAAACTGAAAGCCATTGAGCCAGGCTAGGAGAGCAAGTATGCCACTCATTACAATCAACCAGGCCACAAGGTGGGGCTGCTAAGACCCCTTGGAGATTGTATCTCACCACCATGTGACCCAGATGCCAGAAATGGAGCTGCAGGATCAAATGCTTGCCCTGTTTTAGTCTCATTCCTTCTTTCTATGGTCCTGTTCTTCCTTTTTGGGTGCACATAACTTTCTTTTTATTTTCTTTTATAGGGGATCACAACCAAGAGTTCATCTTGAGCCTTAGAGGAGACTTAGGACTTTGAGACTTTAGAGCAGTAATGAACTGTTGAGACTATGAGAACTCTTAGAAATAGACTAACTACATTTTGCATTCTGAAATAAGCATGAACTCTTCAGGGGCCAGGGGTGGAATGTTATAGTCATATATTGAATGTCCTCTAAAGAGCTCATTTTTTAATGTTCAGAGTTGATGTAATTGAGTCATGAGGGTTGTAAACTCATCATTGATAAATGGATACATAAATAAATAAATCATGGATTTACCATGGCTAGGTAGTAACCTAGGCAGGTATAGTGTAGTTCCTGGGGGTGTGGCCCTGGGGATTGTGCTTTGGTCTTTGAATGCCATTGCTTGCTTGCTTGCTTGCTCTCTGCTTCTCCAAGATGTGAGAGCAGAGCCTTGTGTGCTCTCTCTCTTGCTTTCTCTCTCTCTCTCTCTCTCTCTCTCTCGCTCTCTCGCTCTCTCGCTCTCTCGCTCTCTAGCTCTCTCTCCATTTCCTGCTGCCATGCCCTGAGCTTCAGACCCTAGCCTCACATGAACTGAACCCATAATCTCCAAATTTGAGCAAATTAATCCTCCTTCCTTTCAGTTGTATGGTCAGCCATTTTAGATTACAGCAGTGAGAATGTTGACCAAGAAGGAAGCCCTTGGGAAAAATTCTCAAGAACTGGAAAAATTGTGATGACAATGACATTTACTCTGTTCCTGTGCCATTTACAGATTCCACACCCATTCCCCCTTGCCTCTTGCCCTTGTTTTTGTTGTTGTTGGTTTTTTTCCCCCTTGGGAGATTATAAATTTAACAAAGGAAAGTCTGCACGCACGTGTGTGTATGTGTTTGTGGTGATGGTAGGGAGGTGGTGCAGGAATACTGGTCTCAGATTCTGAAAGCATACTGTAGATAAGGGATATGCAGTCTACAGGGATAGTTCATGGGAGGAGGGGAGCAGTGCTGCAGGATTGGAAAAGTACTGGACAAAAAGTCTTCTGACCTGGCTTTGATTGTCATATTAAATTGTATTTCTATTACTAAAATTGAGAATCCACTTCCTTACAATTTATGTCTCCCAGGTGTTTTGTGAAGATCAAATGCAACAAAATTGCTATGGTAATCATAGGGAGTTTTCATGTGTAAGGCTTTATTTTGTATACTGCTGCTCTCCCAATCTGCCTCTGCCTATCCTCTTACACATTTACCTCATGATTTTCAGCTTTCCAGAGGTAGTATAGCTCATACTTTATGTAAACAAGTCTTCTTTTTTAATTTTCTATTCTTTCATTTTTCTTGTTCTCCATCAACTACTTCCTGCAGGCTCTCCCATGTTCTAGATTCTGCAATAGGTGCAGGAGATGAGAAGGCAGTGTTATTTAGGAGACAGAGAATGAATTTTGGATTTACACAGGGTGAGAATCTTGATAGCATAGTGTTGGAACAGCCAGTTCACCTCTCTGAGCATTCCCTTTATTTATCTGTACAGCAGGATTCACTTCCATGATTTATCTGGACTTTGCTGAGTGCTGGAGGGAGCACGTGGCTCAATAAATCAGCCATTATTTTCTTTAAGACGGCTTTCCTGACATCTAAGCACTCACAGTTTAGAAGTAGTGATAAGACATTTTTCAAGATTATTCTAAATCAGGGAGAGATTAAATGGCTGAGAGGGGCTAACTTCTCAGTGCCTAGCAAGCCATGAGGGACAAAGGCAGCTGGTATGTGGCAGAATGCAGTCTTGAATTCAAGTTTCCCAGGAAATGTACAAGGAGGTAGAAATCTTTAGGCTTACTATTTCTTGGACCTTGATTTTTGAGAGCATTTCTTAGTGAATTTTCAAAAGAAAAGATAAGGTGGGAAATCCCAGGCTAGTTTAAAGAGCATATCATAATACTGATGGGAATAAAAAGTGCAGTTTATTTTTTTTCCCCAAAGAAAATAAGTATATTGCAGAGAACTGGATGAGCTAGAGAATAAGAGTTCTGACATCAAAGAGTTGTTTGATTTTACAAATGACTGGTGTCAGGAAGTTACTCATCAGTTGGCCATTCTGCAGTTTTCTGGTGGTCTTTGCCCACTCACAGAGGTATATAATACAATTTTGTGTTGTTTTAGGTAGCAAACATTATCTCTATCATAGAGTGATCACAATTATAATTAGTGGCCTTTTACTCATTCTTTGTTTCCTTTCTTCATCCCTACCAAATACCCACAGTATACTTTTATCTACCTGTTTGGTTCCTGCTGTGCATGATGGTGTCCTTGAGAGATCACCTTGAGCACCATCATGACACAGGTAAAATGGAGTTTCCAGTGACATCCTTAGTGGGCTAAATAATAGCCTTCAAGGGTACCGGTCCTGATCCTTAGGACAGGTAAATCCTACTGTAATTGGAAAAGGGCCATTGCCTATGTGATTAAATGAAGTATGTAGAGATAGGGCCATCACGGTTTATTTGGGTGAGCCCTTAATACAATGATAAATGTCCTGATAAGAGAATAGGAGAGGATATTTACTACAGGAGGAGAAGGTGATGTAAACACAGAGACCAGGAACAGATTGCAGCAAAGCAGACACAGGCCAAGAACACCAACAGCCAAGAGAAGCTGGGAGAGGCAACGGCGGGTTCTCTCCAGGGTACCTGGAAGGAGCAGAACCCTGCCAAAACCTCCATTCCAAACTTCTAGCCTCCAAAATTTTTGTCACTTTAAACCACCAACTTTGTGATAATTTGCTATAGTAGCCAGAGGAGACTAACACCCTCTATCTCCTTTCCCCAGTCATCCCACTATTCTGAATGTTACTGGGAAGGTATAAGCTTTATTTTTAACAAATTGTGTGTGTGTGTGTGTGTGTGTGTGTGTGTGTGTGTGTGTGTGTGTGTGTGTTACTGGGGATTAAACTCAGGGGCTTCTACCTCTGAGCTATATACCTCCAACCCTATCAGCCCTATTTTATTATTATTTTTTTATTTTGAAACAAGGTCTCACTACGTTGCCAAGTGCCTCACTAAATTGCTGAGACTGGCCCGAACCTGTGATCCTTCTGTCTCAGCCCCCCAAGTACTGGGATTATAAGCATGTGCCACCATGCCCGAATTTAACAAACAGTCTTATAAAATAAGCCCATTCTTATTCTAAGATGTCATGAGAGATACCACATAAGTCAGAGACAGAGGAGCCCTCAGAGACCATGCAAACTTCCATTGTGAATATGTGAAAACTGAGGTGAAAAGAGGGAGACACTTGCCCAAGATCACTTAGTAAGTTGGTAGTGCAGCCAAGAAGAAAGACCTCACACAAGATTCAAGTTTCCTGACTCTGGTCAAGTGCTTTGTTCGCCACAGATAAAGGGGTACATTTTTGTAATGAATTTTGTATTGGCCTTTTCACTCTAGTTAACAAACTCGAGAAAAATTTTGGGGAGTAGAAGGAGAGAACAACTTTTTCTTTAAGAAACAGATAAAATTAAATCTGTCTGACTTGGAAAGAGATTCCTGACGTGCGGTTGTGGTTAGGTATATGGGCCTGGGATCAGAAGGCCTGGTTAGAATTCCGCCTCTGCCACTTCCTAGTTCTGTGAGCTTGAGTAAGTTACTTTCTGGGACATTCAGTTTCCTTGGCAATAGAAAAGAGGCCGTAACAGTACTTGCTTTGGATTATTGTAAGGATTAAATGAGATGATGTGTACAAATGTGTCTTGCCCAGAGCCTGGCAATTAATGAATGTTCTGTTTTATTTTGTTATTGTAGAGAAAAGTAAGTTGTAGCCAAGTATGCAGCATTTTATCTTTTTTTAAAAAATTTTCTTATTGGTGCAC
This sequence comes from Graphiurus murinus, assembly GCA_004027655.1. Lineage (NCBI taxonomy): Eukaryota > Metazoa > Chordata > Mammalia > Rodentia > Gliridae > Graphiurus > Graphiurus murinus. Next base: position 51,082 of record PVLC010007845.1, on the reverse strand, counting down.
TATAGTTATACTTAATACTGAGATTCATAGTGATATATCCATATATGTACATAACATTATTTGGTCTGTTTCCTGCATTTTATCTTTTTAATATTTCTTATTTGGATATTTTACAATGACCTTGGAATTTCTTTAGTAATCAGGAAAGACAATAAAGATGACAAGCAAGTCTGCCTAGTGAGCAGAGCCTATCGTGATGCACCTCAGGCTTTTGATGCAGCAGCTGCTAATGCTGTTATCAGTTTTCCGGAGCTAATGAGAATCCCTGAACCTCTCTTCTGGGAAATGCTTGGCTGTAAAAGTTTGTTGAATGAATAAATAAACAAGATCAAAGATTTCTTGGTCCTGGGGAAAGCGAGGTGAGCTCATCCCTGTAACCCAAAACCTAGGCTACACAATAGCCTGATGCTTTCATGGAGACCCCAGAGAAATGGGTGGATTGTTAGATTTCGTTATGTAGACCAAATGACCAACCACAGGCTGGGAAAGAAGAGCTGACTTGGTCTCTATAGAAATTGCTTGGAAATCTAAGCAAAAACTCTTATGTTACTGATACTAGTATAGAACCAAGATCACCAAGCATCACATAGGCTCTGGATTGACAATAAGCTTCTGGGAGGGATCAAGAATTAGCACCCAGTGGGGCATAGTGGTGCATGCTTATAATCCCAGTACTTGGGAGGCTGAGACCGGAGGATCTGTGTTCCTGGCCAGCCTCAGCTACTTAGTGAGGCCCTCCACAACTTAGTGAGACCCTGTTTCAAAATAAAGAATAAAAAATAGGACTGGCGGTATAACTCGGAAGTAGAATGGCCCTGGGTTCAATCCCCAGTTCCACACACAAAAAAAAAGAATTAGCACCCATTAGCCATATTTATAGTTGTGTGAAATGGTAGACAGATCCAGGGCCCAATCCCTGGAGGCCACAGTAACTTTTTATGCAATGCATCAAGATTGATACAGTGTCCCTTTCCCAGTTAGTCACAGGTCACTCCCAGCTTATGATACAAATGTTCTTTTTTAATGTGTGTGAGGTACAATCAGTGTGTGTGTGTGTGTGTGTTTTACTGGGGATGGAACCAGAGGTGCTCTATCACTCAGATACATACCAGTTCTTTTTATGTTAAAACAGAGTCTCACTAAATTGTCCAGGCTGGTATCCAACTTGTGATCCTCTTGCCTCAGCTTCCCCAGTAGCTGGGATCACAGGCATGCACCATGTGCCCAGCTAGAATTGCCCTTTTAGTTGATAATGGACAAAGTTAAAGGGGGAGCCAGCCATCAGGTAGCAGAGACCTTAGGCAGCACAGAAGGCCTGGGGATGACTGCTCCCCCTCATACTGGTTGCTTAATAGCTGCCTGCACAGAGGTATGTTGTAAGATTTAAATTCATCCTACAAGTAATGTAGTAACATAGTGCCTGAATTAGGGTGAGTGTTCCAAGTATGTTACTCGTTAAGACTATCATCAGTGGGCATGGAAAATAAAGTCTAAGCTCATCAAAGGTCAAAAGGTTTTAGAAAAACAGCATATACCTTGTCTTTATATTTCACAGCATTTACTCATACCCCCCTAGATTGAACATCAGAGCTGTTTTCTTAGTTACAAAGGCCAAATCTGAAGAGAGAGGCAATTGGGACAGGCCATCCTTGGAATTTGAAATGCCAAACACCCAAGTGCCCAACCTAACATATATATGTGCACGCATGTGTCTGTGTCTTGTAGTTTGTGTGTGCAGTATGTGTATGGTAATGTGTGGGTGCATGTGGTATGGATATAGTATATTGTGTATATGTGTAAGTGGTGGTGTGTGTGTGGCACAGTGTGCATGGTATGTGTGTAATGTGTACATGTGGTATGTGTATCTGGTGTGACATACTTATATAATACGGCATGTGAAAGTATATGGCTAGTGTATGTAGAGGAGGGATGGGGGGTGTGCATATGTGTGCACTAAACATGAGAGTTTTCAGCCAACAATTTTTAAAGACCATTCTGGCTATAAATTCTATTAGCGTGTTCCTAGTACTACAAGGGCTCTGAGATGACAAAGATTGACAAGGACTCAGACCTCTAACCAGCTCAGGTCCAATTCCCACTTGGTGTCTGCTATATTATGTAATTTAACCTCACAAGTATCCCGTGAAACAGTTAGTTCTCTTGTTTTATAAACAGAACACTAAGGACAGGAGGTATAATAGTTGTTCAAGGTCATGTAACAAGTAAGCAGCAGGGTCAGGTATTGACCGGTGATGCAAAGTCAACCAATTTGAGAGAAGGAAGAGCTCAGGAAACAATGTGGTCAGAGGTTAGGGGCTACAGCCAGAGGATATAGTGAAAAATGACTGTAAGATTTAAAGGATAGTGTTAGACCCTAGAGATTCTGCTGGAGGTCTTACGAGAGCACTATTCTTCAAAGGTCTCTTATTTTGGCCTTCTGGGAAGCCTAAATAGGAAGACTAGGGAAATCAGCTCCCAGAAACAGGTTATTACAAATACTCTGCATTCAACAGCAACGAACTGGGCCAAGTCAACATTTATGGTTAAATTCCCTTGGGTGTCGCTTTCCAAGGACAAGTTTCGGATTCTATATCAGACAAGAGTTTGGACTTTTCTTTTTTATTGTTGCGCCCGGACTTTGATTGCTATCTGCAAGGGAAACAGACAGTGGAAACTATTTCATGGGGACTGATGGGAAAAACACATTTTTGCTGTGCCCTGAATAGCAAACCTTGGTGTTTGAAGTCATGATCGAAATAATGGTAAGGTAGGAAGAGGAAAAGACTTGGCAAATCATTTTAAGGAGTGGGAGAGGGAGAGGGAGAGAGAGAGGGAGAGGGAGAGGGAGATGGAGAGGGAGAGGGAAAGGGAAGACAGGAAAGCATTATAAAAGTCAGGCTGACTGTTGATTGTTAGTGAGAAATTTCCTCTGACCCTTAAACTCTTCCTACAGGGCTCTTCCTGAGCCCTGCCTGGGCTAGGAGAGAAGGAGAGGATATGAGATTAGACCTGTTCAAGAGGGGCATGTTTAGGGCTTGGCAGGGCTGCCTGGTGGGATTGACAGCCTCATTAGTTCTTTGTTTTTTTATTCTTAATTCATTAATTCATCGCATCATTTCTTCATTCCCTCATTCATTCATTCACACATTCTCTCAATACTTCCTATGTGTCAGGATGTGAACTTGCTGCTGAGAGAGAGCAAAGTCAAATTAGTAGCTTGCAGTCTAGTGAAGAGGAACCCATGTAGATCATTACAGCTGTGTGATAATGCTACAGGGAAGGTAGAAAGAAATCCTGTGAGACAGAATGGGTCTCTAACTTTCACTTTGTCATACCTATTTTGTGTTAGAATCGAAAGAATGTGCTCCCTGCCTTTTGCAGGTCTCATGCACTATTGAAAAATGATGCTTCTAGAGGGTTCTTGAATTAACCACCACAAGCCAGAGGAAGATAAAGTTTTAACTATGAGCAGGATCACTGAGTGAGAAATATTTGAAGACAAAATGTTCTAACCCTCAGGGTTCAAGGAGAGTTCAACAAAAACTGAAAGACTTAGAGTGGCTAAACTTGGTGTCCCTTGAACCAAGTTCTCCTGATCAACTGGGTAAATCACATTGCTCTTTATAGAGGGAGAGGACACAGGAGGGGACCCATATGTGAGTGAAGAACATTCATGTCCCTTTTGAACATATTTTGCTTGAGATACCTACAAGACATCCAAGAGAGAATATTAAGGAGACAGTTGTGTATATGAGGCAGGAAGTCAGAATAACATGCAGTCTGAAGATACAAACTTGGGAGTTGTCATCCTGGAGGATGCCACTGAAACCAAGAATTCTGATGAAATCATCCTAACAATGGTTGCATGAATAGTCGATGAGTTTTGCAGATGTTTTCAGGGGTCCAGGAAGACAGAATCACAAGGACTCTAGCTGAGATAACTGTTTAGAGAATACTGTAATCCATTTGATGCAACCATATGCGGCTGCTTGTGCCTCAAAAGAGACAGTTTGGACAAAGAACTCAACTTACACTCCATGCAGTGATCCTCCTCAAAGTACCTCCATCTTAGCTTAGTTACCAATCATGGTGGTCTTGTAACCACCCCTGGATAACAATTCTATGCAAGTGAAGCAAGTATCTGGTTCCAGATTGCCCTAAATTGAAGCCCAGGACTTTTCTGTTCCAGCCACACAACCATACCATTCTCCTCAATCTCTTTTATCCATCAGATTATCCCAGAAGACTGTGATCAATGTAGGGATATTCAAATATCAGGTCTAATTTAGTAATCCAGTAATATAATTTTATTTTCAACTATAGAATAAGGTAAATCTGGGATTATTTGATTTTGCCATTTGAAATTACCATGAATTTCCAATGACCACATTTCTTTTCTTTTGATCATATAAACATCTGATTTCTTTCATCCAACTATCCAGTTTTGTGTGAGTTCTTAGTAATAGCAATGCTTTGAAAAATCTCTAGAATTTTCCACGTTACAGAACTATATACAGTTTGTATAGAAGGGAGTAGCCACTCAGTCAAAACCCTCATTTCTCAGGGAGGAAGCACAGGCCCCAGAAGGGACACACTCAGAGTTTATGAAGAGTTTGTAGTGGGGCTGAAACTTCCATCTCATGGCCTCTCTCCCATTCTAACAGGGCTTTGTCCATCTGCTGTTCAAACTTATTCCCCCATTTCTAAGAGAAGAAGCTGAGAGAGATGTGAATTCACTTTTGCAAGTCAATCTGGTATTACAACATCGCCTTCTGATGAGTTAAGTACAAATGAATCAGAACCAGATGGGCAAATTTTCCTCAAAACAACATGCTTAAAAAGCAGAGGAGATGGAGAGACATTTTTGTCAAAATTCAAAGCTCTGTGCTATGTCAGATGCAAAGCACTTTGTCTTGCTTTCAGCGACTTCTGTTGTTGGAGAAGACGACAAGGGAAAGTAGGACAGTGAGGGGTAAGCATGGTACCCGCAGTCCAATAACCAGTGTGGCACTCTTCAGCCCTCATTTCCTCCTGGGTCATTCTTGGCAGGCAAATTGCAGTTCAGATGAATAAAGCAATCATAAGGAATCAATTCTAGAGAAAAACCCAGGCACAGACTTTTAACATGCATTTCTCTTGGACTGTTATATGAGAGTTACATTTTCAGATTCAGCGAAGGTCTCTTGGGTCCTCATTGAGTGCAAAGCTTGAGCTAGGCACTCGCATGCTTCTTGTCTCACTTTGTCTGTTCAACAAAATGGGGAGGTGTGAGGATCAAGAACGAGCTACAGATGAGTGACCTCAGAGAGAGAGATGAAGTGACTTGTTCAAGGTCCCACAGCCAGGATACATTTAGAGCTGCTCTGTCCAACACAGTAGCCAGTAGCCACTAGCCACGTGTGGCTGCTTAAATTTGATTTGGCTAAAGCTAAATAAAATAAAAAACCCAATTGCCCTAGCCACATCTTAAGTGTTCTGTTGCCACCTGTGGCTAGTGGCTACTGTATTGGATAGCACAGACAGAAACCATTTCCATACGTGTAGAAACTTCTACTGTACAGTACTGCTATAGGATTCCAGGTAATATCTTTAAGACAAAGTTCTCTGTTCCTTCTATTATACAACCCAAACCCAAGTTGCCTCACATAATCCAAACTTCTTTTTTTTTTTTTTTTTTTGGTACTGGGGATTGAGCTCAGGGGCATTCTACACCCCCAGTCCTATTTTTTATTCTTTATTTTGAAACAGGGTCTCATTAAGTTGTGGAGGCCTAACTGAGGCTGGCTGTGAACCTGGATCCTCCAGTCTCAGCCTCTCAAGTACTGGGATTACAAGTGTGTGCCACCATGCCCAGCTCCAAACTTCTGAGAAAAAAAATAATAATTCCTCCTGAGCACAACTGGAAATGTTCTCCTCCTATCCTGGATAGAATACACCCTGAATCTTTAATGAGTCTTCTCTGTCCTTTTTGTGGCCCCCGTGGAATAGCTCTGGACCAGAAGGCACATGGAAAGAGAGCAGGAGGAAGAAGGGGGCTGGCTGTTTTGCTCCCCACTGGGGCTCACCTACATTTAGGGGGCATCTTGGGATAGCAGCGGAGGCTGTCACCAGGGGCATTGTTAACACTCAGTAAAGTTGGAAAGAAGCACAAAAGAAATCTGCCTGGTGAAGAGGAGAGGTGGTGAAAATTGAGTTAGAATGAGTTGGGCTGGATTCTCTAGGCCTGTGGCTGGGGCACTTTGAACAGAGAGGGTGCTGCCAGGGATGCTGCAGGGGAGGATCTAAATGTCATAGCAGCACAGTGCCTGATGTGTAGAATGTTCCACAAGTGAGGTCCCTTGACTTTCATCAGTTGCATCAACCCCCATACTTTTAAAAAGAACACATTTTTATTTCAATCTCTTCCTCCCATTTCCTGATAATTAGTTACCAGGAAAACATTATGCATGAATTACAGAAACCTTCTCAAAGTATTATTTTCAACATTTAAAAAATTTATCTTGCAAAAAAAGCTTAAGTATTGCCATTTTAACCCTCGCATTAAGGTAGGTTGGGTAAGGAGAGAGTGCCAATCAAATTTACCTAGACAAAAATCAATAAGGTTTTTTAATATACTTTTATTGGTGCATTGTAATTATACATCATGGTGAGGTTCAATGTTGTGCAACATACATGCACACAGCACTGGGTGTGATTCCCTCTGGATCCCCCCAGCCCCGATTACATGTGAGTGAGACTGATAGTGATATCTTTGTATATGGATATAGCATTATTTTAACTGTTTTCTTTAAATCTGGAAAATTTTTGTCTGCTCTTATCTATTCATGTGTTTATTTATATGCATTCTATCCTACAAAGTATTTGTAGTAGTTTACTCAGTAAGACTCTAATGCATTAGTAAAGTAGAAATTAAAAATATTTAATATTTAAAACTTAGGGAAACACAAATCAGAATCCAAGGTTAAGATCTCAGAGAACAATGCAGTCATGAGGGAGGATATCACAATAAAATGATGAAATCATATAGCTCATATAATCAGCAGGGTAAGTGTAATATTAATCCCTCATATTTGACTAGCACTTTAGAGAATGATTCACAATTCCTGCCACATGATAGAGGTCTTGTGAATACTTCTTGAGTAATTTCAGGAAAATGGTGTACTCATTTGTGACAGTCCCTCATCTAGTCAGTGGTAGAGCCAGGACAACATCTCCAGGTCCTACATCTACTGACGCCCAGTAGAGTGATAGCCATTCACATCTATCCTACAGCAAAAAGACACAATGCAGTATAAGAGGCTCATTATTTCTAGAGCACTTATAGTGAGTCCCCAGTACTTTTGAGAGACAGGTGCTGTTACCTCATGTTACAGGTGAGAGGTGACACACACAGGGCGGGACAGCTTACAGAATCATGATACATACCTGAGCCTTGGTGGCTTCACTTCAGGTCCAGTATTCCCCCCACCCACCCCCAGTTCTTCTATACTCTTCCCAATGGAGCAGAGTAAAAATAAAAAAAAAAAAGAAATGCATTATTTCCAAATCAGGGCATCAAATGTCTATGAGTGCTCTGTGGGGTGATATTTCCAACTCCCCAAGATAGGAAAAGAAACCCAAGGGAAGTCCCCTGCTCAGGAACTTTTGCAGTCCCTGAGAACAAATACTCGGATATTTGGTTTAATTAGAGAGCATTTCGGTTCTGAATGTCCATTCAAGGCTGATTCTTGGCTATGCCTGTGTGTCTCTGTGGGCAGTGTGTGCAAAGGAGTCAGGAAATGCTCATGGCCATGTCGCCAAGGTCACTTAGTGACTCAATGCTACACTCACCAAGAGGTTATTTTTTTCAAGACACTGTTGGAGAAAAGTGTGTGTGCTGGTGCTCCCTGCACGTTGTGCATGCACGTGAACGTGTGTGTGTGTGTGTGTGTGTGTGTGTGTGTGTGTGTGTACTGAGTGATATTTTCCAATGTATATTGTTTGTTTTATGACTTTCACAGATGTAAGACTTCACCATGAAAAAAGGGAAGGGGAGAGGCTATTATATGGGAGAGAAGGAAAAAGAGGTGAAAATGATGGGAGGCAGGGAGGAGAATTGTGTAGATTTAATTGGTCTTGTTTTATAGCATTTAGCTCTGTTTTCACAGGGTAGCAATGAACAGGCCCATAAAGGTGAACCGTTTTTCACTATTATTGAGCCAGGAGATGAAAGTTTCATTGTTATTCTTCCTCAGAGCTCATGTGGCCTCCCCAAATATTAACTCCTTTTAGCCTCAGGGACTCAGAGTTTCAGTGGAACAATTTGAACTTGGCTGGGCTTATAATAATGATCTTGGATGTTTGTAAAGCCTCGGTTTGCAAAACATTACTTCACATTATCCCAGCTGCTATTTGAGCTTCAGAATAATCTCATAAAGAATCCAGTGAAGATTATTGTTCCCATTTTTCTAATGAGAAAACCGAGGTCCAGAGTAGCCAAAAGAGATTCTAGAAATATAGGCAATTCCAGACCTAACAAGGAAGAGAAGGACATGAATATTTGCTAATAATCCACTCTGCCACCCACTTTGTTGAGAGACCCTAGATCTTAGAGAGGGGCCATTTTTGGCCTGCAGTCATTCAGAGTAGGCTCTGCCAGCAACTAGGGGAGTCAGAATCAGAAACTGAGCCTGTCTGTCACTAAGGCTAATGTTCCTTTCCACTCTACCACCAATCTTCTGTGTATCATAGCCATGGGGCAAGCTTTGAAGGAGAAAAGACCTTGGCATTGATTACCCCAAACCACTGACAAACCAGACATTATGTAAATCAGGACCTACCACATGACTAATAGCTCGCATGTGTAAGGCACTTTCAAAGGCACTTTGTGGTAGATTCTCCTTTAACCCTTGCAGTAATCCCATAAGCCAGATAGTTGTTATTATTATTCCCATTTACAAATGAGGAAGTTGAGGCTCAGAAAGGTGAGTGCTTCTCTACCGTCATGCAGCCAGGGAGAGTCAGAGCTGGATTTCTAACATGGGTCTGACACTAAAGGATTGTCCTCCTTTAACCCATCTTCCCTACTGGCTAATTTCTCTTTCCTTTGGATCTGTTCTGAGGTCCCATGTCTTAAGTCAAACCTACCCCATCTCATCCTCATAATCTACAACCTAAGGTTCAAACTGCTCAGACTGAAGTTTAAGATCTTCAGGATTTCCAAACCCATCTCCTAACTCTCAAGAGACCTCATGTGCCTGCCATGGTTCAGTGAGTACTTTTCCCAAAGTACCCCCCATTGCTTCCCAGTCTTTCAGTTCTTAGTGTCTAAAACATTTTCTTCTTTCTTTCCCTTTGTGAACCCTGCCCTGCTTTCAAAGACCACCTCAAACGACAACAAATTCATGTACCCTTCCAGGATCCCCTAACAGAGTGTAATGGGTCCCATAATCCCTCCTATGGCCCAAATCACCAGATCATAATACATATCCTGTCTCTCTCACCTGTCCCTGAACCCACCTTGGGTGCCTGGGCAGGGTCTTCTTTCTTCATCTTCAGCACTGGCCACAGTGACTAGTGTATCCTGGACATAGAGTAGACATGAAATGAATGCTGTCTTTAGATATTCAAAAAATGTCTAACATACTACAATATGTAAGAGACTTCCTATCATGATTGTCTATTGATGTGGTAAAACAAAACAAAACAAAAAAAACCCCTCAGATTTGGGCTTTGGAATCAGATAGATCTGGGTTCAAATCCCAACATATCCACTTCTGAACTGTATGACCTTGGGCAATTGCTTATTTAGGCCTTGAGACCCTCTGATCTTCCCTCTGTGTCAAAATAGTGATGGCACCAGCTTTCTTGCAAAGAGAGTAACTGAGAGATTAAACAAGATGGAAGGCAGAAAGCACTGGGGCAGTGCTTGGGGCCAAGAGAAGTCTCAGTGAAGCTTAGTTTTTGGGCAGAGCTATCATTATCACTAGCTTATTCTCTCTCCCAGCAATGTGATCAGATTTTCTCTGGATTTAGGTATGCATGCTATTTTGTTGCTTTAGAATTTAATGCTACCTCTTACCAAACACTTGACTCCTTTGTTAGACTTCTGCTATTTCCCATATTTGTTGTATTGTTGTTGGGATTTACTGTTCAGAGTTGTAACTTCATAAACCATGAGTCTATGCTTTAAGAGGCTGTGTGTTGGGGAAGAAACATGAGGTAGAAAGGAATGGGGAGATTGGGAACAGGGATGGAATCTAGACTTTAAGAAATCCACTCAGCTCTGGGACTTGTTTCCATCATCTGCTGATTGAGGAATGCTTGGCAGGATGGGGTGTAAAATCTCTCAGTGCTTAAATGCATTGCATATATAGACCTTTTACTTTCCTCTCCAGAGATATTGAATATGTATACAAGTGCATCTCTCCCTGCCTTTTTCCACACACACACACACACACACACACACACACACACACACACACACACTAAATGCCCAGGAAACCCACAGTTCTGTTATTTGAACATGTTGTTTTCTTTAACCAAGTGGTTGTTTGCAAATGTTTTCTGATTGTAACAGCAGTAAGGTTGCTTCTCCTGGTGGAGACTGAGTTCTTGCTCTTTGAAAGATGCTGTTTACTGAAATAAATTCCACCTCCTTCTTCGTTTGGCTTTTTTTTTTTTTTTTGTAAACAATCAAAACCAACTGGCAGTGTCTGGGAGTTTGTTTCAGTCCCATGTGGTATCTGGCTTTATTTCTCTGTGTTTTCCTCTTCAGCTGAAGTACAGACTGTATTGTGAGCCCCAAATTCTTTTGCAAGAGGCAATGAATCCTGTCAAGCATTAACCAAGGGTCCAACATGGACCAAGCACTGCAGGGAAAGGAGAGAAAGATCATTTTGATCATTTTTATGCTCAGCTAAATAATAAAGATGTCCAGGTAGGGAGAAATCATGGAGTTAGGATTCCCTTAGATGATTTCACAGAACATTTGTCCCATGAATAGCTCCTCAGAAAATGATGGGTTGCAAATGAAATGTGGGGGGCGGGGGGAGAAGAATGGATAATATGGCTTTTAGTCTAGGTTCACAATGTACTAGAACATATAAAAGGTTGTGAGACTTGTAGTTTGAAAATTGCATTAGTTTTGTTTATTTCTTAGTTTCCTGTTTATGTGACAATGTAACGTGTGTGTGTGTGTGTGTGTGTGTGTGTGTGAATGCTAATTAATGGCAGGGTGAATTTGTACCAAGGTATGTATATATGTTTGTATTTGTACTGGGGATTGAACCCCGGGGGCATTCTGCCTCTGAGCTATACACTCCCGGTCTGATTTTATTTTTTATTTTTGAAACAGGGTCTTGCTAAGTTGTTGAGGATCTTGCTAAGTTGCTGAGACTGGCCTTGAACCTGCGATCCTCCTGTCTCTGTCTTCTAAGTATTAGGATTACAGGTGTGTGCCACTGCATCTGGCTGTAGCATGGTATTTTTTACCTCAAAGCCCCACCCACTTGCCACCCCACCATTTGTAGCTGCTAAGAAGGTGCCCTTTCAAGGTGGAGGAGGCATTAGCTGCGTTTGGCTCAGTCACATGTTGGATTTGGTCTTTGTAGCCTTGGCCCCATAACATTTTGCATTTTTGAATCATTTGCCAACATTTAGAAGTTGGGAGTTTCCTCAAAGCCACGTTCTTGCTTTTCTTGAAAAAACTGGAAGATGTGGCAACAGTGGGCAAGTTTGTCATGGAGACAGCAGGAGTGCAGCTGTTCCCCTTGCATGGGGCTTAGCTCTTCAGCTCACAGTCCCATCCACATTGCTTCCACTTGCCCTGCCACAGGCATTGCCCTTGTTGGCATTTGAACTGGTTCAGAGTGCATCCAGCAAAGCCGTGCCTTTCCCCCTGTGCCCTCCTGTTTTGCATTTCCAACAGGTGATCAATGTCTTTGATTAGAGTCTCATTTGACTGGTGAAATGCCAGGTATGCCTGGCATCAATGAGCCACTTCATTTAAACAATAAAAGAGGCAATTTATTGAGTGTTTATTCTGTGTTGACCTCTTTTCTTGCGTTTCTCAAGGATTTCCTTATTTGATCTTTGTGACAAGCTTATAAAGTAGGAATTATTTTGACATTCCTTTTTGAGATGAGAAAATCGGAGCACAACATGTTAGTATAACTTGCCCAAAATTATAATAGGTAATAAGTAACAGACCTGAGGTTTGAATACAGAACACGTGTCCTGAACCATTATACTATGTTCCATAAAACCTGCTTTATCCCAAGCAATATAATAATTTAATTTTAAAATGTTTTATTTTGAATTTATTTTAGACTTTTAGAAAAATTGAAGAAATAGTACAAAAAATTACCTTATCTTGCTCTCACTGTTAGCAGCTTAAATAACTATAGTACAATGATCAAGTACAGGAAATTAACAAGGGAACACTATTATTAATTCTACTATGGTCTTTTTTCTAATTTCACCCATGTTAGCATAAATGTTTTTCCCTGTTCGTTCCAGGATCCTATCCAAGATCTCCCATCCCATTGTACCTGTTATTTCTCCTTAGTTTCCTCCACCCTGTAAAAGTTTTTCAGTCTTTCTTGCCGAGCGTGGTGGCGCATGCTTGTAATCCCAGCATTCGGGAGGCTGAGACCGGAGGATCCGGGTTCGCGGCCAGCCTCAGCTACCTAGTGAGGCACTCCGCAACTTAGTGAGACTCGGTGTCAAAATAAAGAATAAAAAATAGGGCTGGGGGTGTAGCTCGGAGGTAGAATGCCCCTGAGTTCAATCCCCAGTACCGCAAAAAAAAAAAAAAAAAAAAAAAAAAAGTTTTTCAGTCTTTCTTGACATTCTTTTATGAAATTGACACTTTTTTTTTCGTTACTGGAGGTGGAACCCAGAGGCATTCTACCTCCAAGCTATACCTCCACCCCTATTGTATTGTTTGTTTTGAATCAGAGCCACTTTTGATGAATATCGGTGGATTATTTTGTAGAATGTCTGTCATTTGGGTATGTCTGATGTTTTCTCACTATTACAACTAGGTTATACATTATTTTTGCAAGAATTAAAACAATGATGTTCTGTCCTACTCAATGTATCATATCAAAGAGATAAGCTGTTGATTTGTTTTATTGCTGGTAACATACCTTGATCATGATTGGATTATGTTGACCTACTGGGTTTCTCAACTCTACACTTACTGTTTTGTCCCCCTCACTCCCTTGACAATTGTTAAATTTCTTGGGGAAGAAAATTTGAAATTATGCAAATCCAGCTTCTCTTCAAACTTTTTGTCTATTAATTTTAGCACTTTTTAGTTGATCCTATCTGCAACAATGTGCTTCTTTTGCTTTTAGTAAAATAATTACAAAATAAATAGAAAATACTGAAAGATTATAGCAAGAATCATGATTCTAATCTAAACTATTTGAAAGCCCCTCCTCATTTTCCTCCTCTTCCTTCTTCTTCCTCTTCCTCTTCCACTTCTTCCAGCACTGGTGATCAAACTCAGCTACTCCCATATGCTAGACAATCACTCTACCATGGAGCTATATCCCTTGGAAGTGCTCTACTACTGAAATAGATCCCCAGCCCCTGATTACTCAATAATCAATATTGCCTTTTAATTTTTCAATTGAAGTTGATATCCTAACTTCACATAAATAAATTTGTGACTTTGAACAAGCACTACTTGTTTGAAATCTGTTCCCTTATTTTTAATAGAGACAACAATTGCAATTTGAAAAGTTGTTATAGGAATACAAGGTCATTAAGAATAGATTCTCTAGTTGAATTGCCTGGACTGGGAGTCCCAAAGCTGTCACTCACATGCTATGCAACTTTTAGAAGGATACATTACCTCTCTATGCCTCAGTATCTCACAAAGCCAATGTAAGGATTAAATGAGAGAATAGATATTTAATGCTTACTCAGTATAATACCTGGCAAATAATGACTAATCAATACATATTTGTTGAATCTGAACTTGATATCTTCAATCATAAACCCAAGGACACTTCTCAAGAACTGTAAAGGGACTTAGAGTTTACCCAACTTGCCTGCCACAATTTGATGGATGCTGACAGAGGCTGTAAGACTCCTGGATCAGAGACAAAGGACTTTATTGCTCACCGTACAGCAAACAATGTGAGCTTCATGTTCTCATTGGTTCCTCTGGCCTTCAGAATGCCATGGGGATGCTGCACAGCTCAAGAATCTTTAAGTTAGGAAATCTTTATATTTTATACTAGAAAGCAAAATTCCTATTCTCTGCTCCAGAGAGAGGCACTATCTTCTGACATTGTTTATTGTCCTCAAAAAGATGGTCCCAAACAAAATATCTCTGTGCCTCTGCTCAGAAGATATACAGTAATGAAAGAGACCCACAAGAACCACCTTTCAATACTGAGCAATATTTAATGCTTGCCTTTGAAAAGAGCAAATTGACCTTATAAGGATATTTTACCATGGTTTCAGAAACGTGCAAAGATTAGTCTACTTAGTTAATTCTAGAACTACTTTTGGTTTCTTAAGACGCAATTTCATCTGCAACTGTATTTCTGTATATAAATTCTGCACATTAGTGTAGAATTAGTTTTTTTCTTTCTAACTATGCATGTAAGATTATAACCATGGATTGTGGTCTGATTCTTAATTTTGTCCCCAGAGCAACCAGCTCTTAAATCAACATTTTCTGCCATCTAACAGAGAAAGCTATCTTTTCTGTATATCTTGGAAAGGGTACTTTTCTCAAGAGTAAAGAGATGCCCATGAAAGTCCACCATAGTTTCAGCTATGCTTCACCTCCTTCCTTGTCTCTTCTGGTTTTTTTTTTTTTTTTGGGTTTTTTTTTTTGACAGTGGAGACTTAACATGTCACACCTGTTTCTCATCACTTCCTTTAGCCATTCTCTGTATGATCAATTATGTAATCTGACTTACAAAGGATCAAGACTATTTTGAAAGACAACCCACATATGTTAAAGAAAAATTCCCATTTAATGTGCCAATTGGAAAACAAACAAAAAACACACAATAAAAGTTTTCTTCACTGTTTATACATAAGACATAAAGAATTAATTGCCCTTTCATGGACATGGGATTTACTGTCCAACTTAATCATCAAGAAAGATAGTAAAAGAAACATATTTTTCTTTCTGGAAGACAAATATTTTTAAAATTATGAACCATTTCATGCATGAAAAAATCACAAAAATAATCTAGCAGACACCTGTCATCCATGACAAAGATTAAAAAGATATTAACATCTTGACAGATTTGCTTCAGTGTTCTCAAAAAAAATTTTTTTAAACAAAAGAAAGAAACATGTTTAGGCCCAACTCTATTTCTCACCTCTTTTAAAGATATAACTCCTATTTTATGTGTTTGAAAAATGATACTATATTGGAAGTCCTTTTTTTTTTTTTTGGTACTAGGGTTTGAACTCAGGGTCATTCTAACTCTATTCTCTATTACACTTTGGGCATTTATCCATTTATCCCTGTTGATACATTTTGATCTAGTTTATTGATTTTGAGACATCTCAAATATATATATATATATATATATATATATATATATATATATATATATATATATATATATACTTTTTTTTTTTTTTGCAGTACTGGGGATTGAACCCAAGGGAATTCTACCTCCAAGCTACACCCCCAGCTCTCTTTTTATTCTTTATTTTGAAACAGGTCTCACTAAGTTGTGGAGGACCTCACTAAGTAGCTGAGGCTGGCCATGAACCTGGGACCCTTCTGTCTCAGCCTCCCTAGTACTGGGATTACAAGCATGCACCTGCACCATCATACCTGGCTAGTTTATTGACTTTGAATGATTCAATATCATGTTGGAGCTCTGAACTCTGTCATCAGGTTTTCTGGGCTCAAGATCTAAGTCTGCTACTAACTAAATGTGTGACACTGGGGAATTTCCACAATCTCTTTGATTCTCAATTTCTGCATACATAAAATGGGAATAGTAATAATAATGGTAATAATAATAATAATAATAATAATAATAATAATACCAGCAGGGTATGATGGCACATGTCTATAATTCAGTACTTGGGAGGCTGAGATAGGAGGATCACAGATTAGAGGCCAGTCTCAGCAATTGAGAAAGACCTTCAGCAACTTAGTGAGTGAGACCTTGTTTTAAAGTAAAAAGTAGAAAGGGATAGGGTATAGTTCAGAGGTAAAATCTCCTTGTGTTCAATCCCCAATACCAAAATAATAATAATAGCACCAATATCCGTGTGTTGTGAAAATTAAAGGAGGTAACATATCTAGATTGTGCAGAATAGTGTATTTGTTTGCTAGGGTAGCCATAACAAAATATGGCCAACTGGGCAGCTTAAACAATAAACATTTGTTTTCTCATAGCTATGGAAGCCCGGGATCAAAGTGCCAACAGGTTTGGTTTTTTTGAAGCCATTTTTCTTGTCATGCAGTTGGCCACCTTCTGGCTGTGTCCTCACATGGTTTTCTCTCTGTGTGTACACATTCTTGGTGTCTCTTTGTATGTCCAAATTCCCTCTTCCTATAAGAAAACCAGTAAGATTGGATTTGGTCCCACTCTAATGGCCTCATTTTAACTGAGCTGCCTCTTTACAAACACTGTGGCTAGACTGGGGATGCTAAATGGTAGAGTGTTATGCTTAGCATGTGTAGGGCCTCAGGTTTGGTCACCAGCACTGGGAGCTTTGGGAGGACACTGTCTCCAAGTAGTCATATTCTGAGGCTAGGGGAGACACAATTCATCTGGTGACAAGTGTTATTTTTTTATAGTTTGATGTTATATGAATGCCCCTCAGTCTGTCCACTCCACTAAGAAAGAATTGAGTTCCTCTCTTTGACGATTCTGAAGAATTCTGCAATAAGCATCTTTGAATAAGTCTCTTTGGACATATGTAAAACAGATTCTTGTTGCTTTGTTTTTTTTTTTTTTTTTTTTTTTTTTTTAGTATAGAAATCTGGAAGTGAAGTTTCTGGATTGTAGGGTACACAGATCTTCAACTTTACCATGTGTTGTCAATCACATGTGTTGTGATGGTACCAATGAATGATCCTACCTATAAGGTGTGGGTTTTTCTTTTCCCTGTATCCTTGCTAACATTCAATGTTACTAGATGTATTAATGCTGGATAAGTTTAATATTGTAAATTAGGATCTCACTGTTTTAATTTGAATTTTCATGATCTTTAATTAATTTATTTTTGCCAGTCTGAATTCAGGTGCATAACACTTGAGTCATATTTAGCCTTCTTGATCCTTGTGAACCAATAATTTATACTCTTTGGAAAATTTCTGTTAAATTGTCCTTATTCTATAACTTCATGAGAGAGCTGTATATGTTCTGAATAATGGTGCTTGTTTAATTATATGGGGTATGATTATATTTTTCTAGTCTGTAGCTTGAGTTTTTTATTTACTTATATATTTTGTCATACAGAATATTTTTACTTAAGTACAGTAAAATTTCTTAATTTGTCATTTGTAATTTATATTTTAAGAAACCTTTTCCTACCACAATTCATGAAGGTATTGCCCAATCTTGATATGCAACAAATCCTACTTCATTCTTTTTCTTTTCTTTTTGTTTTTTTTTAAAATACTTTTACCGGTGTATTATAGTCTCATGTTATGTAGTTCACAGTGATAGTGGCATACAGGCACACAGCACTTGATGGACTTTCCCCTAGCTCTCCCCCACCCCCATTCTCTCCCTTCCCCATACAGGGCATTGAGATTGACATTGGTATTCTCACATATGCACATACTGCCAGTGGAAGTGTTTTCTTCATTGATCCTCCCTCTTCCCCATTTCCTCCCCTAGACCACCTCCCTGGCTCCACTGGAGTTTCTCCTCCATTATCGGAAGTTCCTCTGGTATCCTGATTACTCCCTAGCTTCCCCATATGAGAGAAAACATATGACCCTCCACTTTTGGTGACTGACTAATCTCACTTAACACAATATTCTCCAGGTCCATCCATTTTCCTGCAAATGACATAGTTTTGTTCTTCTTTACTGCTGGGTAGAATTCCGTTGTGTGTATATCCCATAAATTTGTAATCCATTCATCTATTGATGAATACCTTGGTTGGTTCCATAATTTGGCTATTGTGAATTGTGCTCCTATAAACATGGATATGCATGTATTACTATAATATTCTGATTTCAGTCTCTTTGGAAAGATACCCAGGAGTGGTACAGCTGGATCATATGGTGGGTCTATTCCAATTTTCTGAGGAATCTCCACACTGATCTCCATAGCACCTTTACTAATTTGCAATCCTACCAACAGTATAGAAGAGTTCCTCATCCTCGCCAGCATTTATAGTTATTTGACTTCTTGATGACTGCTATTCTTATTGGTGTTAAATGGAATCTCAGTGTAGTTTTGATTTGCATCTTCTTGATCCCTAATTATGTTGAAATCTTTTTCATGTATTTAGTGGTCATTTGTATTTCTTCTTTTATGAAGTGTCTATTCAGTTCAATTGTCCATTTCTTGATTGGGTTGTTTTTTAGTGCTAAGACTTTTAAGTTCTTTGTATATTCTAGATGTTAGTCCTTACCAGAGGAATAGCTGACAAAGATCTCCCATTATGTAGTTTCTCTCTTTAGACTCTTGATGGTTTCCTTTGGTGAGCAGAAACTTATTAGTTTAATGTCATCCCATTTATTAATTCTTATTTTAATTTCCTGAGCTTTGGAGGTCTTATTGAGAAAATTTCTACTTGTGTCTATATGTTGGAGTGTTGGAAATAGACCACATTCTGGGCCACAAAGCAAGTACCAGAAAAATTCAAAACATGTAATATAATTTCCTGCATCTTTTCAGATTATAATAGAATAAAAGTAGAAATCAACAACAGGAAGACCAAAATAAATTAAATAAATACATGGAGACTAAATGATACAGTTGTAAATGAGGACTAGGTCATAGAAGAAATAAGGCTAAAAATTAAAAAATTCCTAGAATTAAGTGAAAATAGAGACACAACATACCAAAATTAATGGAACACTTTGAAAATGGGTTTAAGAGGAAAATTTATAGCACTGAGTGTCCACATAGGACAAACAGAAAGTCACCAATTAAGCAACCTAATAACATACCTCAAAGACCTGGAAAAACAGGAACAGACTAATCCCAAAATGGCAGGGGATGGTTAAAGTCAGAACAGAAATCAAAGAAATAGAGAACAACAGCAACAAAAATACAAAAATATCAATAAAACAAAAGTCTGGCTCTTTGAAAAGATTAACAAGATTATTGATAAACCCTTAGATAACCTAACCAAAGACAGAATCAACCCAAATTATTAAAATCAGAAATGAAAAAAGAGATATCACCACAGAGAGTGGGGAAATCCAGAGGACCACCAGAAACTATTTTGAAAATTTATACTCCAATAAACTGGGAAATATAAAAGAAATCAACAGGTTTCTAGACACATACAACTTACCTAAATTGAAACAAGAGGAAATATAGAACTTAAACTGACAAACAGCAAGTAAAGAGATAGAAACAGAAAAAAAAAACCTTCCATCAAAGAGAAGCCCAGGTTTGCACAGATTCCCAGCTGAATTTGACAAAACCTTTACAGAAGAACTAAACCCAATCTTCACAAGTTATTCCATGAAATCAAAAGAGATGGAATCCTTCCAAACTCCTCTATGAGGCCATTATCATCTTAATACCAAACTGAATAAAGATCCCTCAAGAAAATAAAATTACAAACTAATATCATTGATGAATATAGATGAAAAATTCTAAACAAAATACTAGCTATATGCATTCAAAACCACATCAAGAAAATTGTACACCCTAACCAAGTTGGTTTCATTATAGGGATGTAAGGTTGGTTCAACATACACAAGTCAATACACATTATCATGTTATTTACCACATAAATAGAATTAAGGACAAAACTCACTCAATCATCTCAATAGATGCTGAAAAAGTCTTAGACACCCATTCCAACACCCATTCATATTAAAAAAAAAAAAAAAAAACACTGCAGAAAATCAGAATAGAAGGAACTTACCTCAACATCATTAAGGAAATACACAATAAACCCAAAACCAACATCATATTGAATGGGGAAAAACTGCAAGAACTTCCTATTTTTCTTTTTTAAATGCTTATCATAGTTAGTTTGGGCCACTTATTCTACTTACGAGTTTCATGACTGGCTTTTTAGGTTATTTGCAATTTCTCAGCTGAATTTTTATAGTATTGAAGTTTGGGAATATGTATATAAATTACTTAAAGTGAAAAATAATTTTTGTATAGGATTTTTTCAGCAATGAGCATGGAATCTCTTCATAAGTCTTATGAAGTTATTTCAATGTTTCATATTTTTTTATAAAAGATACTTAACATTTTTTGCTAATTTATTTCTAGGTCTTTATATCTTTTATTACCATTGTAATAGTATTTAAAATATTTTCTAATTATTTTTTGTTGAAATTTAGGAAAAATATTGTTTTTGATATCTTAATTTTTAGTATCCTGGATAATAACTGCTTACTATTAATAGTTCTAGGAGTTTATCTGAAGATATTTTTTTTTTATTTTCTATGTAGAAAGTGCTTTGTGAATATGAACTGAATTTTCCCTAACTGCACTTATATTTTTTCTTGTCTTTTTGTATTGCCTAGAACCTCTGATACATATCAAAGAGAATAGAATATCGAAGAGAATATAGTTAGGAAAAGTGGCTGAGATTATAGGCAATTACTGCGCCCAACTTCTAGTACCTGCTTTTAAAGAATTGCTTCTAATTACTCACTATTAAAATTATATTTGCTTTAAATTTTGTTTATTTTTGTTAGTCTTAATAATGTTCTTCTAACTTTTAAAGTTATGAATATGAGTTGGCATATATATATACACATATACACACACACACACACACACACACACACACACACACACACATATATATATATATATCCAGAACCAGAACTTAGTCATTGTGCTATTTTTTGATGTCTCACTGAAATTAATTTGCTAACATTTTGCAGCTCTCTTCATAATTTTTATGTCTCTCTTCATAATTAAGAATTACCTATAATTTTATCTTTTATGTCTTTCTTTAGATTTTAGATCAAGATCTATATCTTTAAAATAGGTTGCGATCCTTTCAATTCTTTACTCTCTGGAATATCCTATTAAATCTAAATTGTCCATTTCTTGGAAATTTAATAGAAGTCACCTAAAAATAGGTACACTTTATTTTTATCATCAGTTTCAATATTCAATGATTTTAAAGAAATTTCAGTTTTCTCATAGTTATATTTAAATTATTTTTCTAAAATTGTAAAATCAATTTAAATTTTAAAATTTTTGAGATAAAATTATTGGTAACACTCTTTTATATAATTTTCTGAATTTGTGTCTATAGATAGTTTTATTTCTATCCCTAATATTGTTTATTTATTCTATTTTTTAAGTAAAATTTGCCAGAAGTTTATCTATTTTGCAAGTCCTTTATTCATTTATTTTATTTATTTTGTTTTGTGGTACTGGGGATTGAACCATGAGGCATTCTACCTTAAAGCTACATCCCCAGCCTGATTTTATTTCTTGTTTGGAAACAGGGTCTCGCTAGATTGCTGAGTGCCTCACTGAGTTGCCGAGACTGGCTTTGAACCCATGATTCTCCTTTCTCAGCCTACCAAGTACTAGGATTTCAGGCTTGAGCCATCACTACCAGCTTTGCAAGCCCTTTAAAGGGTTGTGTTTTTAAAATACTTATTACATAGTATATAAAGTTCTTGGAAATAGTTAATTATCTAGTAGAGTCATATCTAGATTTGTTCAATGAATTTTAACAATTGCCTACCTTATGTTAAAAATTGGATGAGGTGCTGGGTCTTTTGGGAATTCATAGCTCTTATTCTAATGGCTAATCAGCTAAGGGGGTGATAGTCATATATATTAATAATTAGCAATATAATGTGAAAAATGCTGGAACTGAACTCTTGGTTCCCTTTTTCTCTGACTCTCTGCAGCTCAGTACATGGCATTGTCCACTGCTTCATTGAGCAGGCAAAACACTTGAAGTTATCTTTAACTCCTTCTTTTTCATACTTTGCATATAAATACCCACAAACCTGTGATGCTGGATCTTCAAACTATGTTCTGAATCTGATCTCTTCCCACCATCCCACTGATACCTCCCCCATGCCACCATCTTTTCTCTCTCTCTCATGAGCTATTGGAACCATCCCTTACTGGTCGTCCCGTTTCTACATTTATAGACCAGCAAAGAGACTCTGTTGAAGGAGAAGTCAGATGATTAATTCTCTGTGCAAACTACTCCAGAGAACTCTCTAAATATGTACCATAAATGTCCTGACTGTGCTCCATGCAGGCCATCGTACGGCACCTCCTCTCTGCCTTTCTTTCCCTCTACTCTTCTCATTGCTCATCCATCCAGCCACTTGTTTATTTGTGGCTTCTTGAATATATCAAGCATGTTCCCTTGGAATAACCAGCCCCTATTATCCTACTCTCACAGTTTATTCAAATATTCTCCAAGTGCCATCAAGTCAGGGGTCTTCCTTAACCATCCTACAGAGAATACCCTGCCCTTATAATGCCCTTCCTCTGTTTTAATTTTTAATGGCATTTATTTGACACAAGGTTGACAATTTATTTGCTTGTTTTCTGTCATTGGAATCTAAATATTATAGGAACAGATCTTTATTTTATTGATGTGGCATTTCCATGATCTATGTTTTGCTGATTCAATCACTATGTGACTTTTCTAGGTAACAGTTTCATATTTTCTCTTATCGAACCTTTTATTTCTCCATGGTTTTGTTTTTTATGACGTTTTTTCCAATATCATTGAAAGTTATACTTCTATATACTCTTACCACAACATCTACCAACTTCCCATGCTCTGCCCCCCCTTCCTTAAATACAGATGGACATCCACCACTTTATCAATGGGGAGCTCCTCTTTTTGTGGGTTGAATCCATCTCCTTACACCTACTCAGGACTTGCCCACAGTAATTGCATTCCCTCTTGCATCAATAATGTAGCATTCCCTTTCTCTGTACTGGAACTTGGCCATCAAGATATAAGAATTGTGTTGGATATTTCATCTTTAAAAATAATCCTTTCTTTAACTTCCATCTTCCTCCAGTTACCCCTTTGTTTCTTTGCTCCTGCATAGAAAAATTATATAATTGCTCCTAACTTTTTTCTTTTTGGAAAAGCAATTTGAAAATGAAACCAAGATATTTAGTTTTAGTGGATCTTGAATGAAGTCAGGAAATTGCATTATATATTTTTAAGACTCCCTTGGTGAGTGTGTTCAGGATTGAGCACTATTAATTTAAGATTTCAGGTTAGAACTATTACTAACTAAAGATGAAAATGAAATTCTCCAGTTTTACTGGAAGTCAGTGTCATAAAGCATTGCTTTACAAGATGTATTTAGTTTACCAGGAACATGCTTATGATGGAAAAGCTGGTGTACCTTGGTGTTATTTTCCTATTTGTCTGATGGTCATGAAAATCTGGGATGAGTAACAGGAAATCTTAGCCTTGTCTCTATAGGCTAATACTTGTATTTTCCAGCCCTATTGATGTGGGAAGCAGGCAGTAGATGAGGTAGGAGAAAGAAGTGGGAAGGGCATAGGGAAATTCTTTTCTACTGAAATTATTTTTCTATACACTTAGACTGTGTTTTCCAAATATATATGGATAAGATCTGCATATATCCTTGTGGACCCTCCATGATATCAAACATCTTGCCTTTAATGTGAGAGTTGTCTAGTGAATATGTGTGGAATAAATAAAAATAGGAAGTTGATCATGTCCACAAACACCTCTGGAATTGCTTGCAATTCCGAAAGCTCTCAGGGAGTTCATGATGGTTAGCCAAAGATGCCTAAAAAGAAGAATTAATGGGATACTCTGGTTCTTTATTATATTTATGTTTCCATTTATTTGCTCAGTCAGAAAATATTTGTTGAGTGCCTTTTGTATGCCCTTGCTGGGATTGGTGCTATGGATGCAGATACAGTATCTATCCACAGAGATTTTAATCTAGGATGATTGTAACCCAGGCAGACAATCCCTAGGCTTGTAGATTTGTACAAATTATTTCCCTAGACTATGCCTCAGTGTCTCCATATAAGGGATGGGAAGATTGAATACATTTAAATAGATTTCTATGAGAATTAAATGAGAAAATAATATAAAACATTGCTTAAATCTTGTTACTACAATAGTTTACACCCTACATTGTAAAAGAGTAGATTAGAAAAAACAACAAATGTACAGGATGCAATTGGATTGTTTTTCTGTCAAATGGGATGTGAAAGCTGCTCTTTGTCACATTTTTACTTTCGGAGGGGCCTTTTCAGGCTTTCTGCACTAGAGCTAACTGTTGGAATGAAAAATTCCTTCCTCCTTTGACCATCGAGTGCAAGGGTGATTGACTGCTGCAGATCAAGTTGTCTTTGCTGGGCTCTGGGGTGGTGTACTGTTTGCGGGCCTCTTTAAACCTCAGCCACTGCTAGATGCAGATGATTCTCAGACAAAACAAGCTAGCAATCAAGAATTGTTTTCAGTGTGCAGCTTGCCATAGGTCAGGCCTCTCCTCTGGTGTCCAGCTCCCAGCAGCAAGCCACTTAATGAAATTCCCCAAGAAAATTAGAAACATTATAAACTGCTACCACCAAGGGACTGTCCTTTTTCCACTCTTGTGTTGCCTTCAAAGAAGCTCATAACTTCACAAATTAAAAATTTAGAGATCACCCAGGACTGTGGTTCCAAAAGGCCAGTCCTCAGCTCAAGTTTGGTCATTGATCTCATTAACTGAACATGTTTATTTTTAAAGGATTGTCTTCTGTTCTGTTCTTTAATGAAATGAAAAATAGCATGGCATTTTTTATTCTCTCTCTCTCTCTCTCTCTCTCTCTCTCTCTCTCTCTGAAATCACAGATTCTGGGAATCAATTTTGCAGATGGAGAAAATGAAACTCAGAGAAGTAATATGATTTCCCTAAAATGACTTAGCCCATTATTTAAAGTACAGAAGTCAACCTTAGATCCCCTGATTAGTAGTTTAGAGCCAAGTAAGGAAAGAGAATCACATATAATGAGAGTAGTAATTTTCACATGTTAGAGAATTCCCAGCTTCCAGAGATATTTTGCTAATGTAGAGCCAATATGCTGCATCAATGGATTGTACTTTGGCAGAAGGGAAGTTTATACCATTGCAGCCCATGCATTTTCCATTCACTCTCCTTTAAAAAACAAAACAAAACAAAAAAACATAGCATACTAGACCTTATAACATATTGGAAAGGCACTTATGGCTAAGGTGGGTACTTGGGATATGTTAGGACTTGGACTTCATTCTGGCTTTGTTATTGGCAATGTTGTTTAAGGTGTTAAGTCAATTTTATTACCTGTAAATTCTCTTTCTACCTGCCAAGCTTCATACAAATATTAAAAGTAACACACAGATGAAATTGTTTTGTAAACTGTGTAAGATTCTATGGATTAAAAAGTTATTATTGATGGCAAAAATTTAAAGTTTCAATTTGTCATCTGCTAATAGGTCCAGCTTTTCAGAGTGGTGGAGAAAAGAGATTCTGAAATTGTGTGTGAATATATGTTGGCATCAGAAAAAAGAGAATGCACTTGCTCAAATCTCAGAGCAAGTATCCTTCAATTTTGCATCCTAGGTGCCTGACTCCTTTGTGCCATTCCTGAGTGTTATCTTGGGTGAGGTGGCTCTCCTCACCTGAGGGCAAGTCCAGAAAGGGACCTAGCTGAGAGTTGTTGGTGGCAACATGTCCAACAGATGAGAGAAAGTGTGTTTTAGTCATAAAAGGAGGGATCTGAGCATTACACTATAGCATCCACTAAACCGCTATGGAAAAGTTGGCCAATCTCTTACAAAGTTAAAATACACTCACTGTGTGTCCTTCTAAGTCCATTCTCAGGTGCAACTCCAAAAGCAATTATCCATAAAAAATACTTGCACAAGAATCTCCATAGCAGTCACAAACTGGAAACAACATTCTTATCCAGCAGCAAGTAAAGGGAGAAAGAAACTGTACTATGTTCATACATCTTAATGCTTCTCAGTAATAAACAAATGTATGGATGAGTCACTCAAACACTATGCTGAACTAAAAGACTTTGAGTAAAAAAAATTGTACATTCTATGTGATTTTACTTATATGAGAATCTAGAACAAACAAACAAATTTATGATTGAAAATAAATTTTATAGTGGCTGTCTCTGATATAGGGAATCACTTGGTAAAGGGTATAAAGAAGTTGAAGTTTCTGGGCAATGGGAATGCTCTCTCTCTCTCTCTCCATATATATATCACCCATATATAAATATATGTAATAAATACATATATATATATATATTTCACATGCATATCTACCTCTTAGCTAGAATCTAAACTTTAAATAATTAAGCATTTTTAAATATTTTAAGCAAAAAAAAAAAAAATATATATATATATATATATAATCTTTCTTTTTTTTTACAGTACTGGGAATTGAGCCCAGGGGCTTTCTACCTCCAAGCTATACCCCTATCCCTATTTTTTATTCTCTATTTTGAAACAGGGTCTCACTAAGTTGCCCAGGGCCTCACTAAGTAGCTGAGGCTGGACATGAACCTGGGACCCTCCTGTCTCAGCCTCCCAAGTACTGGGATTATAAATGTGCACCACCACGCCCAGCTCTATATTTTGATAGATATGTCAATGACACAGATGTACATGTTTGTCAAAACTCATTTCATCTCACACCTAATTGAACTAAATACAATTTACCTTTTAAAAAAAACTAACCTATTTTGACCCGGGTGTGGTGGCGTACGCTTGTAATCCCAGCATTCAGGAGGCTGAAACTGGAGGATCCAGGTTCATGGCCAACCTCAGCTACCTAGTGAGGCACTCCTTAACTTAGTGAGACTTGGTTTCAAAATAAAGAATAAAAAAAAAAATAGGGCTGGGGGTATAGCTCGGAGGTAGAATGCCCCTGAGTTCAATCCCCAGTACCGAAAAAAAAAAAAAAAAAAAAAAAAAAAACCTAACCTATTTTATATAATTTGGAAAATGCAAAATTTTAAAGTTTAGATTCCAGCTAAGAGGTAGATATGCATGTGAAAAGATTTTAAACATTTTCTCATACTATGAGAACAAAGACATCACAGATGGACTACTGGTGCCAGATACAACTGATTACAGAAAGGATAGGGAACATAAAGTAGAAAGCATCAGACATTGTTGGGTGAATGAAATAGAAGATATTATTCCCAGGATAATAAGTAACTAATGGTAGACATATTAGAAGAAGTCTCTGTATGGCACTTAATTTCCTAAAAATACAATTGACACAAATTTAAAACTTAAACTTTGAGCATTTATAGATAATCATGGGAATTCAAAGTCAGTTCAAAAGGTAGTAAAACACGAATACAAAATTAATTTTAAAAAAGTAGTAAAACTTTGATATTAAAAGGAAAATCATGATGTGATGAAATGCTACAGAATGTGGACAATACATATAAATTCAGATTATTCTTAGATGACAGACTCTTTTTGGTTCTAAATTCTATAGTTTTAAAAAGCAATTCAATTATTAATTATCATTTGTAGTGCACCATATAGAGTTGTTAGATTAACCACATAGAGGACCATATATAATTCTATTTCATAGTGTTATTCGGTCACTCTCAAAGAATACATTTTAAGAAATATTAAAGAATACCACTAAGTAAACTGATTTTCTAAAGGACATGAAGGAAAAAAAATCATACAGTTTTCCTTAGAGAATGTTATTTAACAAGACATCACTCTGCCTGATCTTATTTGTTTGCATTGTCTTTTGTCTTAAATTATTTTAATGTAATAAAGCAAAACCCAACCAAAATGAGAATATTATATAAAATTTCCCAAATTTCATTAAACTCTCATCCCACAAATTGCTCTGGTTTATTTTCATCTGTTAGTGCCTCTGAGACTTCTTCTCAAGTAACCATGACTGTTTGTATATTCTATGACTAAACTGGGCATGAGAAGGAGAGGGAAATGGTTGTTTAAAAGCTTTTCACAAAACTGTGCCTCAACCTTAGTAAGCACTGCAGCTCTGATTGGTCAGTGGTCAGATTCATGTGAAAGTCATCTTTTCATAATTTTGTCTTGATAATTACATTCACTAATTCACTCAAAATATTTCTTGAGCACCTACTATGTGCCTCATTAGAGGATTTGGTTTGCATTTTATACCCTATTGTATATGGAACTGTATTTGCTGATATGATACAAGAAAAAATAGGTCATCATGGACTCAATTCAGGGAACTTACATACTATGAGAGGAAATTAGTAATTTCCTTTCATTTCCTAAACAAAAGGAAATTAATATGTTAATTTACTTCAACACATTGTTGTTAAATTTACTTTGAAAAATGGCATTGCAGCGGGAAAGTACTAAGACTAAGTTGTGCTCTGAATTGGGAAATGCCTGATACCTGCAGCATTCATGCTTTCATAACAACCTCCAGTTCATGAGAAGCATGAATTATCCATGAGTCAGCACTTACCCTTCTTCTTTTGCCTCAATCTTCTTTTCTTGCAGCTCCCTTGAGTATTTCTCAAAAATAAAACATGTACTCAACTAAAAAAGCCTTGCTAGTAAGTATAATTAACTTGAAATACTTTTATTTTTATGTTTGGCACAAGGAGTTAGCAAATCTTTTTTACATGTCAGGAAATCTCAGATTTAGCTGGAATTCTCCATCTGATTCATGAAGACCAACACAAAGGAGCATTTTTGCAATGGTCTTTGTCTATGCTGCATGACCTCCTCATACAGAGATGGATCCCATCATTTCTGGTGCCCCAGCTTCTCTATCAGCAGCTTCTGGTTTGCCCGTCAGAGCCTGAGCATGCCTATATTACTTATTCTGAGATTCTCAGACTGCATACTGTGAGACTCTCCCATACTTATGATGGAGAGAAAGGTTTATTTCTTTAAACTCTAAGTTTTAATTGTTCTTTCTTTCTCTTGGATGTATCCCAATTTATCCCTGTACTGCCAGGCATAGGGTTATTACTAGACTACAGTGGAGGCATTTCTCACCCCAATCTGTTGATTTATTATCCCTTCAATTCTTTCCAGAGGCACGTTTGATAAAAATAATAATTGTAATCAATCAGGCTCAGGCTATGTGCCAGGAATTAACTCGTTGTTTTATAGACAATATATTTAATCCCAACAACAATCTTGTCAGGTAGGCATTTTATTTTCCTGGTCTAACAGTGAGGAAACTGAGACTCAGAGATGTTAAGTAGCTTGTCACAAAAGAGTAAATGGAGAACCACGACTGATCTCCTGACTCCAAAGGTTAGACTTTTCCCAGTCTACTATTTTTCTTTTTCTTAAGGCCACAGTTCCAGGAACTAGTTAATATTTAATAACTATTTGTCAAATTCATGTATGAATGGATGTGTGGAATCTCCTATATACTTTTTTCTACAATGAAAAGCAAAAGTACCAATAATTGTAACTGTTAATAGAGTTGCTCACTAGCCATAAAATGAATAATATATATATAACAGTTTTGTTCTCATTTCTTGGATGACACAAGACCATGTTTCATGAAAGATCAGCAACTGAAGTAAGCCCTACATATACTCAGCCTTTAGTTTGGAGTTACTGTTTCAGTCAGCATCCTCACTGCTGCGATGTAAATACCTGACATGCACAAAACTTAGCAGAAAGAAGATTTATTTTGCTTACAGATCTGGGGAGATCTATCTATCTATCTATCTATCTATCTATCTATCTATCTATCTATATAACTTTCAAGCAGGAGCCGGGGCAC
Source organism: Graphiurus murinus (assembly GCA_004027655.1). Lineage (NCBI taxonomy): Eukaryota > Metazoa > Chordata > Mammalia > Rodentia > Gliridae > Graphiurus > Graphiurus murinus. The sequence goes on along the minus strand of PVLC010007845.1, from coordinate 21,195 downwards.
TGTAGGTCTTTAGGACATGATGGTAGTAAGGGTGGGGGGGAGAGAGAGAGAGAGAGAGAGAGAGAGAGAGAGAGAGAGAGAGAGAGAGAGAGAGAGAGAGCTAGTGTGTGCACAAATCCAAACTATAACAGGTACTTTCCGTAATGTGGCACAGGTAGAGGGAACCCAAGCAAAGCTTGGCAGTTTCACAAGTTAGGGAGGCCAAATGTCATAAATTGCAGTGTAGAGTAGCAAGGAGGAGGGAAGTAAGCCCAGGAAGAAATTCAGAAAATGTGTATGGGTCCCCTGTAGTCTTTAGCTGGATATTATCCTGTGCATGTGTTATTCTCTGAATTCAAGCAAAGAACAATTGTCTAGCAAGAAATATTCACCAAGGAGGTGCAAGTCAACCAGTTCGTAGAGTCAGCAAAAGGCTGGGAGTTCTGACCAGTCAGAATGCAGAGACCTTGTTGAAAATCTAAAGTATTCTATAAAGATTCAAGAAGGTTCATGCTATAGTAGTAGAGTAGACTATAGCATTACTTTAGACTTACTCTAACAAAGTTTAATAACAAATCTTGAAAGCATGAAACTGATTCACAAGCAACTTAAATTCCTGACAAAACAAACGATCATGTTATTTAAAGGGAAACAGAAAAATCCATATATTGAATAATAATGCAAAACCTGCAATATCTAATATCCAATAAAAATTACTAGATATGCAAAGAAACAGAAAATGCCAACTTTAACTGGAATAACAATCAGTGAATAGAAATATACCCCAAAGTTGCGGAGATGATGAGCTTAGCAGACAAGGACTCTAAAGCTACATTATAAATATTTTAAGGATTTAAAGAATAATGTGAACATAATGAGCCAAAAAATAAAAGGCATAAAAAGAACCAAGTGAAAATTCTACAGATGAAAACTGTAATACATGAATTGAAATATTCACTGAATGAACTTAATATAATAAAAGATTAGCAAGCTTGAAACCATACAAGTGAAAGCACATATAGAAGAAAGGCACAAGGAAAAGATGGAGCCTCAATGATCTTGTGAAAATATAAAATAGTCTGATATCTATATAGTTAGCTACTAAGAAAAAGGGGGTGGTAGAAAAATTATTTTCAACAAATAAATACACAGAAAACAATATGAAGTCCCATATAGCCACATTGCTAAAGATCAACATTGGAAGGAAATCTTAAAAGTAGCTAGATAAAAAGATATATTGCATATAAAAATAAGAACAACTACATAATAGTCATCAGAAACAATGCAAAAGAGAAAACAATGGAACATCTTTAATGTGTACCAAAACAGTAAAACTAAAGTTCATACACACACACACACACACACACACACACACACATATATATATATATATATCCAGAAAAAATATACTTCAAAAATGGAAGAAAATGATATTTCTGGATTTTGTTTTGACATATAAAGACCTTGGCAGTCATTACTCCCATTCTTTTAACAAGAAAAAGCTGAAGAAACTGGAAATCAACAACTCTTTATATAATTGACATCACAGGGCAAACCATGATCTTGACTATTAGAGATGGGAAGATACCAAGCAAAAAAGTTTACCGGGAAAATAAGCCCAGGAACAGAAACCTGTTGCTAAAGCCTATACCACTTAACCAATGCATCAGTTGGGTTATTACAGCTGTAAGAGCTAACCACCTCAGACCCTATTTAAATTAGAAGTTCTAGAGAGATCCAAAGAAAACAGGGGCGACAAAAGCCAGGACCCCTCAAGACAATGTTACCCACCTACATCTTAGCAAATAGCAAACATAGCCTGACTCCTACCCAAGCATTAAACCTCACAAGAAATGTTTATGTACTCCATTTCCTTTAGTTTCATGCATCCTGTCAGATGATCAACAACAAATTAAGACATGTAAAGGAGAAAATTCACATGAGAGAAAGCAAGCATCAGAATTAGACTCAGATATTTTGGAATTATCAGAGACTCTTGAATTATCAGACAAAAATTTAAAATAACTATGATTAAAATCATAAAAGTTCCAATAGAAAAAGCGGGAAACATGTACAAATGGAATGCAAAATAAAGACATTTTCAAAAAGCAAAAGGGGATAGAAAATGTTACCCTCAGCTCTGTACTAAGAGAAATGCTTAATGAAGTTCTTTGAGTGTTGAAAACAACCCCAGATGGAAACTGGGGTCAACAAAAAGAAAGAACACTGTTGGAAAATTCATGAGTAAGTACAAAATACTTTTTTTTAACTAATTTTAAAAAAGATCATTAAGCCGGGCGTGGTGGCGCACGCTTGTAATCCCAGCATTCGGGAGGCTGAGACCGGAGGATCCAGGTTCGCGGCCAGCCTCAACTACCTAGTGAGGCACTCCGCAACTTAGTGAGACTCAGTTTCAAAATAAAGAATAAAAAATAGGGCTGGGGGCGTAGCTCGGAGGTAGAATGCCCCTGAGTTCAATCCCCAGTACCGCAAAAAAAAAGATCATTAAGAGAAAATTCTTTAAATAACAAGTAACAACAGTGAATTATGGAGTTAATAACATAAGCAGAGATGAAATGTATGATGAGTGTCACAAAATAAGAGAGAGGAAGAAATGAAAATATACTGTTCAGTCCTTGCATTATATGTGAAGTAGTAAAATATTATTTGAAGGTAGATTGCTTTAAGTTAAACATAAAAACTGTAAATCCTAAAGTAACCAGTAAATGAATAAAACAATTTTTATTGTTAACAAACCAATAGAAAAGGTAAAATGCAAAACTACAAATTATGAAATTAACTAAAAATCAGGAAATATAGGTAAAACAAAAAAAGTGGGACAAACAGAAAACTAACAGAATGATAAACTGAAACACAACCATTTTGCAAGGTTTATTGATAAAGAATATGTACATATTCGCATGTAAATAGTAAAAATATAACTATGCGCAAAAAGTAAGCAGCCTAACTGAAATTACTAACACATTTCATAAAATCATATATTCACAAAGTGGCAAAGATATAGAGGTCTTGGTTCAAGTTGGAATTGATCCAAATCAGAAATGGTACCCACAAAATTCTTCTAATTTTCCAGGACAAGTTCTGGATGGTGCTGCTACCAAGTGGCACCAATATTTAAGAAGGCCATCAATAATGGGAAATAAAGCTGGGCATAGTGGTACATGCCTATAATTCCAGTACTTGGGAGGCTGAGACAGGAGGATCGTAGGTTCCAGGCCAGCCTCAGCAACTTAGTGAGGCCCTTGGCAACTTAGTAACCCTGTTTCAAAATAAAGAATAAAATAGGACTGGGGGTATAGTTTAGAGGCAGAATGCCCCTGTGGGTTTAATAATAATAATAATAATAATAATAATAATAATAATAATAATAATAGGAAATGACAGTAGATGAGCTTTGAACCTTTCTACCAGAGTACTAGTCCAGGGGAAGGAAATGTAGATAAATATTAACTATGGAATAAATGACTCACTACAGAAACAAACTAATTACCCCCCCCCATGGTACTGTGAATTGAATCCAGGGGCATTCTGCCTCTGAGCTACATACCCAGTTCCTTTATGTTTTATTTTGAAACAGGTTCTCATTAAGTTGCAGAGGGCCTCATTAAATTGCTGAGCCTGGCTGTGATCCTGCAATCTTCTTGTCTGAGTCTCAGCCTCCCAAATACCAGGATTATATGTATATATCACTATGCCTGGCTTCTTCTTCCTCTTCATCCTTTTTTTTTTTTTCTCTTTGCGGTACCAGGGATTGAACCCAGGGGCCTTCTACCGCTGAACTGCACCCTCAGCCATTTATTTATTTATTACTTATTTATTTATTTATTGAAACAGAGCCTTGCTAAGTTGCTGAGGCTGGCTTTGAACCTGCAAGCCTCCCGTTTTCAGCCTCCCAAGTACTGAGATTATTGGTGTATGCCACCACATCAGGCTTCTTTCTCCTTTATTCCTAATATGTTATATACCCTTAAGTGTTAGTGGTATTTGCCCTCTAATTTTTAGGCTACAGAAAATCCAGATGGAATTGTGACTCACGAATAGGGCATGATGGACTTTATGTCTCCCAGTTTTTTTAAAGAAGATCCTTGTACTGGGAGGAGGTGCATGTTGTGTAGGGTCATGATTCTATTATTGATGAAAGTTAAATATGGCTAAAGGGTTGGAATGAATCTGGGTAACAGGTTTTAGTTAGATTTTTTCATCGCTGTGATCAAGTACCTTACACAAACAACTTAGAGGAGAAAAGGTTTATTTTGCTTATAGTTTCAGAGGTTCAGTCCATACTTAGCCAGCTTCAAGGCAGAAAGATCATGACAGCAGGGTGTGGTGGAGGAACACTACTCTGAGCAACTAGAAGCAGACAGAAAGGAGGGGACAGGGACAGATAAAGCCTCAGGACCATGCCCTCAGTGACCCCCTTCTTTCAGCCATTCCCCACCTTTGAACCTGTCTACATAGCCCATCACAGGAGGTTTTAGAAAACAGTCCAAACTCAAACCATAACAGTAACTGAAGGGTTGAACTAAGTTGATCATTTGCCTTTTGCTTTCAGCTCTCTTCCAAGTTTTCCTTGATCTGGTTTGTATCACAGGGCGTTGGACTACCACAAACCACATTCTCAACTTCTCTTGATGGCTGGTTTCCCTTTTTATTTAACAGGTATGAGCAAACAGAAAGAGATTGCAAAGCAAAGGTAGAACTGGAGCAGGGAGAGAGGTAGAGGAGAAAGTCTTGCTCTTCTCTTTCTGCTTTTGCCATAGACTTTAGCAGAAATGGGTGGCTGTGTACTCTAGTAGCTGTCAGTAGATCCAGCAGCAGGAGATCTGGTGGGCAAGCCATTGCTAGTCACTGCCAGCTCCCCCAGGTTTCACTGATATCAGTAAGTCAGGAAGCTGTGGCTACAGCTCCAGAAACTGTTCCACACTGAGGAGCTGCAGTTGGCAGTGAGAGCTCATCCGCCCTGCTCATATCACCTCCTTCCTCTTGTGTCTCCAGCCCTATGGGTGGTAGCAGCTTCCTGAAGTTACTAATCTATGATACGACTTATCATCCCCTTTGGCTTCCTTTACTTTGGAACTAGGTGCCTTATTAATTCCTTTGGAAATGACAGTGGGTGAGCTTTGAGCCTTCCTTTACTTTGAAACTAGGTGTCCTATTAAATCTTGTCTCACCCTGTTGGAAATAACTGTTGTAATTTGGATTTTCCTAATGGGACCCTGACTGATAGAGTAAATGCAAGATTTACACAGATCTAAGCTCTTTATAAAGGATTATTTAATACTCCACAACAGGATAGACCAACTATAGAGGTATTTATCACACTCCTGTCTCTTTGACCATCCCTAGTCTAGTTCCTTCAACTCCCAAGTGTTTGAGTGTGTTCAAACAGGAATTACATGCCTAGCATTTAATATATTAAAACAAGGACATGTTCATGAGGAACTGACATGTTTTATGTGACCTTAAACGTCTCTTCTAGTTCCAATATTTTAGAACATTTGTTTCCAACTAGTAGATTTTTGTGGGATGCTATGGAATTTTTTGAAGTAATTCATAAGCTCATATAAGCATGATAAAATATTCAATGTCTCAAAATATTATCATTTTTTACATCAGCATATGTAGATACTCTTAGGATTATCAAAATATAAATTTATACATTAATAAATACAAAGCAGTTCTTTTGGTAACTGTAATTTTAAAGTCAACATAAACTAATAACAATTTTTCCTATCATGATAGAAATACATTTGTAAATTCTTATGTTTAAAAAAGGAGCATTTTTACCCGAAGGGGTTGGAAACCACTATTCTAGAGTGCTGTCTTTCAAATATGGCATAATTTCAAACTGAAGTGATTCAATTTCAAAGTTCTGAAGTCTGGAGTGTTTGGAGGATAATTTTTCTGGGACTGATTTTTATTTTACTTATTTAAACTATAGTATGACTAAGTAACTTGAATTTAATATGCTAAGGTCATTTGGGAATTTCATAACAAATGGGCTTTTGTTGGCAAAATAATTAACTTTAAGAACATTTATTACTTTTGTTTCTTCCTCAAAGGAAATTTTTATTGTATACTACAACCCTAAGAAGAGAACTTCAAGAATATGACTCTGAGATGAGCTTAAGAGAGTTCCTGAAATTTTTCAACTGTCAGTATAAGTGCTGTTTTTTTATGGTGTTAGATTAACTAATATGGTTATTTCTATCATAAAAATTGCAAGTGGCAATGCTTGTGGTTGAAAGGGAAAACTTAAGTCCATTAATGGCCTAGTAAGAGTAAGATTCTGAACCAGGTCATTGTAAACAAATATATACACACACTATATAACAGCAATAGAAACTCCAAAAATGCAATGATTTCCCCCAAGACATAGTAATTAGCAGTGGCAGGGTATAAATAGATATTTGTTTGGTTAGAGATAGATTTGACACCAAATGCCTGGCTTGCATCCTAGCTCTACCAATAATGATCTGTATAACCTTAGTGTAATCATCATCTCTAGCCTCAGTTTCCTCATCTGTAAGATGAGCACGTGAAACTGCCTCTGTCATAGGATGCTTTCAGAATTAAATGTAATGAAGCATATAATACACAAAGCATAGTGTCTGACACATAGGGACTACTCTAAGTCTTAACTCTTGCTAGTTTTATAATACCCTCATTTTCCTTGAAATGAGAATTAGTGAAATTGATGTTTAGACATAATTCTGTCACTAATAATTACATCTATGTGAGTTTCAGAAAGCCACTTTAGCCTCTAAATTTCTGTTATTTTATCTGTAAGATGGAGGTAATTCTTTCCCAGCCTATTTTGCAGATTGTTAGGAAAAAATTAAATGAGCTTAAGAAGGTTTTAAAAAAATGCTTTCTGCACAAATGCAACAAAACATTTTTTTTGAGAGCTTCACCTTCCTTTGAGTTTATCTATTTTAAGGTTAAGATGTCTTGTTTAAAGTTTTGATTTATTTACACATGTTCTTATATAATTTTAAGTGTCTTCAGGAAAGGGTGTGCGGGCTGTATTTGAAACTCATTGCCGGTTCCAATATTTCTTCCTTTTCCCAGAGAAAGGCTCAATTTAGCAGTAGAGCAGACGGAACATTTTCTCACCATTTATTTCTGCAGAGAAAGGAAGGGATAGCAAGTTGGATCCTGGAGTTGACGTAGAGGATGTTTCTTGGTATCTTCAACTTGAACTTGTCTCATTCGACAGCAACAGCTGATTTATGTTTCCAGCGTTCTTTTAGTACACCCCTGTCATCGGACGCTGTGTTTCACTTAGTGATTTTCCAGAATCCTTGAATCCTTCATGGAAAGAAGTACATCATATATATAAATATAAAGAGATAAAAATAGCAACTGTTCTTTCAAATGAGTATAGCAATTTATTCAACATAGTCAAAATGAACTGAATTAGTGGAGGTTATCTTGCTATATTATTTTCTAAATGATTCATATAGAGCTAGGTGATGAGTTCTTATTTAATCTTAGAATTTTGAAATTTCTCTTTAGTCTATCCTTTGTCCTCCAACTTGTGGGTTCAGGTCCTCGTCCTTGAACTGGACTATTGCCACAGTTTCCCAATGCACCTTCTCAAGCTGTCCAGCTCGTTTGCAATCCAACATTCATCTACCTTGTTGTCCAAGGGATGTTTTTCAGATACAGATCTGAGTGTATTACTCTCTTTCAATGTCTCTCCATCATCTACAGCTCCCCAAAGAATACCTTTTGCATGACAGTGCTCACAAGAAGTATTAGTTGGGAGCTGAGACAGGAGGATTAGAAGTGTAAGGCCAGCCTCAGCAACCTAGAGAGACCCTATTTCAAAATATAAATAAATAAATAGGGCTGAGGGTGTAGCTCAGAGGTGGAATTTCCCTAGGTTCATTCCTCAGTACTGAAATAAATAAATAAATAAATAAATAAATAAATAAATAAATAAATATATTAGCTTTCTACATTCTATCACTGCTGAGCTTGGCACTTAACACCTTCAGAGTCTGGCTTCATCTGCTTCTATATTTTCATCTTCCTTTACCCTCCTCCACCATTACATATTTCCAGCCAATTAAGACAACTTGATGTTCTCTAAGAGTGTTTGAACTTCTATTTTCTACATCTCTTTTTTTCATATTTTTTTTCTCTTCCCTACCTGGAGAATTTATATTCACTTTTTCAGAATGAGGCACTGTGGGCTGCATTCCTTGTGACAACCTGGCCTGCCCCTGACTTCTCCCCTGTCTCAATGCTTCCGTAGCCTCTGCTTCTCGCACATCTCTGAGACAACAGTTGAGCATTAGCCTGGAGTATTTGTGTGATATCTGTGTCCCCCCAGTAGACAGTGAGCTCTTTGAGACTGCCTATCTTATTTAATTTTTTGAGTCATGTAATACCAAATTTAGTGCTTTTCAAAGAATGAAGATAAATTGTAAAGCCTCAAGGTTTAGACTAAGGATTCAGACAAACCTGGATGGAAAGTCTAATGTTGTTACTTATTAGTTGTATAATATTGGGAAATTCATCTAATTCTGATTGATTTTAGCTTTTTTAAAAAAAATAAATCTGTAAATGACAGACAATAACAGAATACCTCTCATAAAGATGATTTTAAAATAAACCAATTAATACATGTAGCGCGCTTTTTTTTTTGTACTGGGTATTGAACCCAGGGGCATTCTGCCTCTGAACTACACCATCAGCCCTATTTCATTTTTTGTTTTGAAACAGGGTCTCACAAAGTTGTTGAAGATGTCACTAAACTGCTGTAGCTGACTTCGAACCTGCAATCCTCCTGTCTCAGCCTCCCATGTATTGGAATTGCAGGCATGCACCACTGTGCTCAGCTCTGTGTAAAATTTTTAAAATGGTGTCTGGCACAGTGACTCTGGACTCTAGATCGTTACTATTTATTTTTATTATTATCATTGCTACCTCTTGGTTGGGAAGATTATGTCAGATTATTCATACATGAGAAATGTTTAGCATAGTAGCAGACATACAGTACATGTTTCATACACATTAGATGTTTCCTCCATTGTTACTTTCATTGTTAAAGATTACTGGGGAGGTAAGCCTCCTGTTTTCTTATCTGCTGCCCATCGATTGCCATTCCTGGAACATCCACAAACTCCAAAACTCTGTCTGTACAAAACATTCCTCATGATATTCCTCTACATGTAAAATTGCTTGGCAGAGCAGCCACTTAAATATTTTCTGCCTTCTTCCCTTTTTCCTGTCTCCCTTTCTCCTTCCCTTTCTTCCTAATTATCCCATTTCAGTCAGTTTTCTCTGAGTCACTTTAAACTCTGCCTCTCCTTCCTCTCAACATGATTTTGTCCTGGTTATTGTGACTTGAGTCTGAACAATACTAACAGAGCTGCATATGTTTTTGTTCTTTTCCCAATGCCTCCTCTTCATTGAGGTTCTGCCATTTCAGTCATTTTTTATTATTGTATTTCCTGAGCGCAGAAACCCGGTATCACCATAGAGCAAGGCACATGGTAAGTAAGGGGTTGACATCTTAACAGCCAGGAACATACAGGAGCATGAATGGGTGAGATTGACATGTTGGAGAAGTCATGTCTTACCCACAAGGAAGAGCTGCTATACAGAAAGTGCCTGCTCCTTGCTGCCATGTGGGAATGCTGATGTTACTGTACCTTCTAGTATTTTAAGAGAAACAGTTAATCTGTACATGAAATATACTGACAAATAAATGATTGCAACTGGACCAACAAAAAATTCCCATGGGCAGAGAGGTTAAGATACCTAAGAAAGTGCTCAAGGAATATTTATAAGAACAAAAGAACCTAGTGAGGCACTCCGCAACTTAGTGAGACTCGGTAAATAAAGAATAAAAAATAGGACTGGGGGTGTACCTCGGAGATAGAATGCCCCTGAGTTCAATCCCCAGTACTGCAAAACAAACAAACAAACAAACAAACAAAAGAACAAAAGAATCTGAGACTCATTCCCCCTTAAGGCCTTTGCTCTCTTTCTGCCTCTTGGATTTTCCTCTCTTAGTTATACCATCTCCAAAGTCCTGTGTATATGTGTCACGTCTTTCTGACTTTCATGCCAGTTGAGAACTTATTCTATACTAAGCACTGAAGATGATTTGATAATAAGGAAACATTATTTATAAAACAGCTGAGAGGTAACTACCATAAACTATTTTGGAAAATCATCCAAATATTTTGAAAAATCCAGTCTTCCCTTTATCATTGCACTTGGAAGATAATTATAAGTTAAATTGTATGTACAATTGTAAAAATTTTAAGAGTTTCACATTTTATTTGTGTCTAGCTAACTAGATGGTGAGTTTCTCAATGGCAATGAATTGACATTAAATATGATTTATCTTCCATGCTTCTATAGATCAGCAAACAATGAGGTATACAAACATCAACATATAATTATGTACAAGTCAGTTAGGATTGGCAGTTGGTTCATGATTAAATTTAGTTATAAGGGGATCATATTAATGCAAAGTTGATGGAATAATCTTTCAGCATAGGGATAAGGCTTTTACTCTGTCCACACATCCACTCATCAAAGCATTCAGTTGACTCTCTCCTTTTTTTTCATTTTATTTTAAAATTTAATTTTGTTTTAGTAAGAACACAACACAAAATTTACCCTCCGAACACATTTTTAAATATATAATACAATATTATTAATTATAGGGACAACGTTTGAACAGAAGATCTCTAGAATTTTTTCATCTTGTATTATTGAGACCTTATGTTCATTGGTTAGCAACTCCTCATGTCCCATTTCCCAACCCCTGGAAACCACCTTTCCACTCTCTAGTACTTTAGTCTGACAATTTCAGACACCTCATCTAAGTGGAATCATGCAGTATGTGTCCTTCTGTGTCTAGCTTATATCACTTAGCATAATGCCCTCAAACTTCATCCATGTTGAACTTTCTTTCAAAGTTGAATGCAACTTGCCTCTCTTAAATGGCTATACTCACTTACAATTTCTTTAAAACAAAGGCGTTTGGTAAAAATTGAATGTATCGGTCTCCTAGATTTTTATGATTTTCCTTTTACAGTCTGCTCACACTAATTCCTCAAAAATGTCTTTTACCAAGTTGACTTTAAATGATTGTGTTGATATAGTTGTTTCAAGTCTGTTTTCATGTAAATAACATATATCCTTATAAAACCGTTTTATTAGCTTATATAACATTTAATTAAAATTTAAAATTATATTCAGAAATACAACTAAAGAATATGGAAATAAATATAATATACTTTTGATCAACACTGAATTGGTGGGAGACAAGTTCTTGGCATGGTAGAGGCCAACCTAGCATTGGAATCCTCTGTTCCAGAGGTGTGACTCTCTTTCACAAAGTGAATGGACGCTATTGGTGATTCCATCTAGTCAGTTAAGTGAAGGTCACTTAAGATAGTGCCTAGTCTATTATTGATTGCATTCAAGTACCATTTTGGGGGTTCTTTATAATAATGATTTCTCGCCCATGTACATATTCAGGGGAGTTCCCAAGGTGAATTTATTTATCTTACTATATTCTGATGGAATCCCTCTGAATAGACTTTTTTCTAATATTCTTTTGTCTAAAATCTTTTGTCAGATGAAGTATATAACTTTCAAATGAGTCAAAGTGACTTCCCTAAGATCATACAGCTTGAAAACAACAGAGTGGAGACTAGAAACATGTTCCAGTCTGATCCCAAGTCCGCTCCCCCAGTGCTACCTCTCTGACCCAGGCAGTTAGCTAAAGGAACTCCAAAGACCTTCTCTGCTCTAACATGCTCTGTGTCAGTGATATATTATCAATCTGCTGTATACATCACTGAGTCTACTGCTAAGACCTGGATATCCTTAAACAGCTCTGTGGCCACTGGCAAAACATGGAGGGGAGAAGGAGATTAAGCAGAGGGGCCAATTAATTTTAGATCGGTTGGGTAAATGTTTCACAGCATCTTTGGGTTTGCTCCTCTCTCCTTTGATGAATGGCTCTTGCCTCTTTTTGACAGATTGATCCTGAGCGCTGGGCATTTTTCTCTCACCACATTGCCTGCCAGTTTTCCAGGCCATCCCCCTGGGGACAAGATGAGGTGAGAGCTAAGTTGTTTGTTAGTATGACTTGACTGAGCAGTGCAACCAGGCTGAACGTTCAGAAAGCCCTTCTGTGCTTGGAGCCTGCTTTCATGTCTTGGAAATCCTGATTTATTTCAGGACAGGGAAAATCCGAGCCAGCTTGCAGAGTGGAAATTAAAATCTTAAAACTATGTATGAAAATCGAATATTCCAAATGGCCTGGTTTAAACATCACCGTGCATCGTTGATCAAATGTAAAAGTTCTTGAAAAGAAATGGGGATTTATGACTAGGCATAGAACTAGGGAAAGGCTTGGTGAATATTTATGGGTAACTTCAAGGAATTCCACTGACTGTACTTTATTCTGTTTTTTGTACCCTCTAGTTTCTGCTTTGGAGATTTCAAGCCTGCATATGCTTATAGATTGAAAAATGTTTGGGTTTGGCTGTACTCTGTTAACTTCTAAATGGGGGGAGGGAGACTATATATTTATCTAGACACATTTATCACACTGTATATAAGTATGTATGCATATGCTATTATTCCTTTAGACATTTATTTCTGTGACTTTCTTGAGGATAGAAACTTTGCTTTAATTATTTCTATGACCCCAGATTGAAGATAGTCTCTGGAAAATAGGAGCCCTCCACAAATACTCTTCTTTTTTATTGTAATAATTCATCATTGTAAACATACATCTTTGTTAGGTACAATATAACGACATATGTGCACACATTTCTCATTTGACCCCTTCCCCAAATTCCCACTCGCCCTCCCTCCCTCTCAAATTCAGTTTGGTGAGTGACCTTGATATAATTGTGTAAGTACATCGGGTGCATTAGGCTGTCCCCCCACCCCGTCCATCCCCTTCAATTAATCAATTTCTTTGCTTATTGAGGGTCTCTCCTTTTTCATATGGAGACTCTCTTATTTTCTCCCTAGCATCCGCATATTAGGGAGAATATATGCTTCTTTACTCTTTGTGACTGGCTGATCTCACTTAACATAATGTTTTCCAGTTGCATCCATTTCCCTGCAAATAACATGATTTTGTTCTTCTTTATGGCTGAGTAAAATTCCATTGTGTACATGTCCCATAGTTTTGTAATCCATTCATCTGTGGATGGACATCTTGGCTGCTTCCATAGTTTGGCTATTGTGAATTGTGCAGCTATAAACACAGATTCACATGTGTCAGTCTGATAGTTTGGTTTCCATTCTTTTGGGTAGATACCCAGAAATGGTATTGCTGGATCATCTGGTAGGATCATTCCCATTCATCTGAGGATCCTCCATACTGTTTTCCAAAGTGGTTGCACTAGTTTGCAATCCCACCAACAATGTATTAGGGTTCCCACTTCTCCACACCCTTGCCAGCAATTGTTTTTGTTCATGTTTTTTATGATTGCCATTCTGATTGGAGTTAGGTGAAATCTCAAGGTAGTTTTGATTTGCATCTCTCTGATTGCTAATGATGTGGAACATTTCCTCATACATTTGTTGGCCATTTGTATTTCCTATTTTGTGAAGTGTCTATTTAGATCCTTTGCCCATTTTTTGATTGGGTTATTTGCTTTCTTAGCTGTGATTTTCTTGAGTTCTTTGTATATCCTCGATATTGGACCTCTAGCCAGAGAGTAACTGGCAAAAATCTTCTCCCACTCTGTGGGCTCTCTGTTGAGGCTCCTGATAGTTTCCTTTGCTGCACAGAAGCTCTTCAGTTTAATGCAATCCCATGTATTGATCTTCTTTTGAGTTGCTTGTGCTTTTGGGGTCTTGTTGAGAAAGTTTTTACCTGTGCCTATGTGTTCAAGTGTTGGTCCTATGCCCTCTTCAAGAAGCTGCAAGGTCTCTGACCTAACTTCCAGGTCTTTGATCCACCTTGAGTTGACTCTTGTGCAGGGTGAGAAAGTGGGGTTTATTTCCATTTTCCTGCATATGGTTAACCAGTTTTGCCAATACCATTTGTTAAAGAGGCTATCTTTTTTCCAGTGTATATTTTTGGCTCCTTTGTCAAAAATCAGTTGACTGTAAGCGTGTGGGACTGTTTCTGAATCTTCTGTTCTGCTCCACTGGTCTATGTGTCTGTTTTTATGCCAATACCATGCTGTTTTTATTATGTGGCTTTGTAGTAGAGTTTGAAGTCAGGTATTGTGATACCTCCTGCATGGTTTTTATTGCTAAGAACTACTTTGGCTATCCTGGGCTTTTTGTTTTTCCAGATGAATTTAATTTTTCTATGTCTGTGAGAAGCGACCTTGGTAATTTCATGGGTATTGCATTGAATCTGTAGACAAGTTTGGGGAGGATGGCCATTTTGATGATATTTATTCTGCCTATCCAAGAACATGGTAGGTCCTTCCATTTTCTAAGGTCTTCATTGATTTCTTTCTTCAACTTTTTATAGTTTTCCTTATAGAGGTCTTTTACCTCCTTAGTTAGGTTTATCCCTAAGTATTTTATTTTTCAGGGTGCTATTGTGAGTGGAATTGTTTTCTGGATTTCTTTTTCAGTGGTTTTATGGTTGGCGTACAGAAAAATTTCTGATTTTTTAAGATTGATTTTGTATCCAGACATTTTGCTGAATTTGTTGATCAGTTCCATAAGTTTTTTGGTTGAGTTTGTTGGGTCTTCTAAGTATAGTATCATGTCATCTGCAAAAAAATGATAGTTTTAGTTCTTCTTTCCCTATTTTTTACCCCTTTGATTTCCTTCTCTTGCCTTATTGCTCTGGCTAGAGTTTCAAGTACTATATTGAACAGAAGAGGTTATAATGGACATCCTTGTCTTGTTCCTGTTTTAGTGGGAACTCTTGCAGTTTCTCTCCATTTAATATGATATTGGCTGTGGGCCTATTGTATATTGCTTCTATGATTTTGAGGTACGTTCCTTCTATTCTGATTCTCTGCAGTACTTTTAGTTTGAATGGGTGTTGGATCTTGTCAAATGCTTTTTCAGCGTCAATTGAGATGATCATGTGATTTTTGTCTTTGATTCTGTTTATGTGGTGAATTACATGGATTGTTTTTCGTATGTAGAACCAGCCTTGCATCCCTGGGATGAATCCAACTTGGTCATGGTGTATAATTTTCTTGATGTGGTTTTGAATGCGCATTGCTAGTATCTTGTTTAGCAGTTTTGCATCTAAGTTCATCAGTGATATAGGCCTATAGTTTTCTTTTCTTGAGCTGTCTTTATTTGGTTTTGGTATTAATGTGATGTTGGCTTCATAGAATGTGTTTGTGAGGGTACCATTTCTTTCTATTTCCCAGAATAGTTTGAGGGATTAGCTCTTCTATAAATGTTTTATAAAATTCCCTTGGGAAACCATCTGGCCCTGGGCTTTTGTTTGATTATAAACTCTTTATCGCAGTTTCTATCTCTTTGATTGTTATTGGTTGGTTTAAGTTTTCTATATCTTCTTGACTCAATTTAGGAAGGTTATATGTATCTAGAAATCTCTCAATTTCTTCTAGATTTTCCATTTTGTTGGAGTATAATTTTTCAAAATAGTTTTTGATGATCCTCTGTATTTCCATACTGTTGGTGGTAGTATCTCCTTGTTCTTTTCTTATTTTAGTAATTTGGGTTGATTCTCTCTGTCTTTGTGTTACGTTGGCCAATGGTTTATCTATCTTGTTTGTTTTTTCAAGAAACCAGCTTTTGGTTTTGTTGATTTTCTGTATTTTTTTTATTCTCTATTTCATTAATTTCTGCTCTGATTTTCATGATTTCCTGTCTTCTACTGGCTTTGGGATTAGACTGTTCTTGTTTTTTAAGGGCTTTGAGCTGTGTCATTAGGTTATTTATTTCTGTGTTATTAGGTTCTTTTTATGTGGGCACTCAGTGATATAAATTTTCCTTTTAGTACTGTCTTCAAGATGTCCCAGAGGTTTTAATATGTTGTGTCTCTCTTTTCATTGGTTTCTAGGAATTTTTAAATTTCTCCCCTTACTTTTTCTATGACCCAATCTTCATTCAGCAATGTGGTGTTCAGTCTCCATGTGTTTACACGGTTACTTTGAGTCTTAGAGTTTTTACGTTTGGGGCATAGATGTTGATAATTGTTATTTACTCTTACTGTATTGTTCCTTTTACTAGTAAAAAATGACCTGTTTTGTCTCTTCTGATAAGCTTAGGCTTGAAGTCTAATTTATCTGATATCATGGTTGTTACTCCTGCTTGTCTTCTGGTTCCATTGGCGTGGATTACCTTACTCCAGCCCTTCACCTTTAGTTTGTGAGAATCTTTGCTTGTAAGATGTGTTTCTTGTAGGCAGCATATAGATGGATGCTGGGTTTTTGATCCATTTTGCCACCTTGTGCCTTTTTATTGGGGAATTGAGACCATTTATATTCAGTGTGATTATTGAGAGATGATTTTTAATTCCTAACATTTTGAGTTTTGACTTCTGTTTTCAGTGAAGTTTATTCTTCTTTGCTTAGTTGTTTGCTTCCTGGAAATTATTTTTTCTCTGGTTCTGACGTTTACTCATTAGTTCTTCTTTGTAGTTAATCTCTTTAAGTGGTTTCTCCAGTGCTGGTTTGGAAGACATAAGTTCTTTCAGTTTCTGTATGTCATGGAAGCTTTTTATATCCCTGTCAATTTTGAGAGAGAGTTTTGCTGGGTAGGAGAATCTTGGCTGCAAGTTATTTTCTTTCAGAGTTTGGAATATGTTACTCCAGCCTCTCCTGGCTTTCATGACTTGATTTGGGAGGTCTGGCGTGATTCTAATTGGTTTGCCTCTAAATGTCACTTGGCCTTTTACCTTTGTTGCCTTTAAAATTCTCTCAGCCTCTACATTGGTCAATTTGATTACTATGTGGCGTGGTGAACCTCTTCTTTGGTCTTGTCTGAGGGAGTTCTGTATGTTTCCTGTACCTGTGTGTCGACTTCTCTTTCTATGTTTGGAAAATTCTCTGATATTACTTCTTTTAAGAGATTGTTTGTTCCATAAGTTTCAACTTCTAATCCCTCTTCTATGCCTATTATTCTTAGATTAGCTCTTTTAAAATTGGCCCAGATCTCTTCGATGTCCAATTCATACTGATGTATTTTTTTTTAATTATGTACTATAGATTCATTTTTGGTATGGTCTTCTTCTAAGAGTGATGTTCTATTTTCCATGTGATCTAATCTGCTGTTTTTAGTTTGTATTGATGCCTTCATTTCAGTTATTTCATCTTTCACTTCCTTTGATGCTTCTCTTTGGTTCCTTTTCGGGTCATCAAATTCTTTGTTTATTTGTGCTTTTATTTCTTTCCAGCTCTCCCTACATTCTTTCTGAAAATTCTTTATTGTTTCTAGTATTAAAGCTCTGAATTGTTCTTCTGGTAGTCTCTGCCATTCTGGGTTGGTGAGATCTATTATTGAGGGGTTGTGGTAGCTCATTGTTTCTTTGTTATTTTTCCTTCCCATGGTTCCCCTGTTCTTAAATTTATATCTTTGCTGCTCTTGCAAGTTTTCTCATCCAATCTCTGCAGTGGGGGTTTAGAGGTGTCTAATGGTATATACAGGGACAGGTTGTGTTCAGTTATAAAGGTTGGGTAAGAGGTCACAATGATGAATGCAGGAACAGGGTAAAGTAGAGGGTATGGTCCAGCAGAATAAGAGTTTGAGTGTGTTGAGGTGATATATTGTAAAGATTAGAGATGGTAGATATGTCAGGAGATTCTGGTTGTCAATATAGAGTTTTGAGTGTGGTAGTATGAGATAGTCTTGATATTAGACAGGAAAAAAAAAGAAAAAGAAAAGATAGGAGGTAAAGCGTTGAGGAGAGGAATATAGAGGGGAGAGAAGGGGGAAGCTTGTAAAAGGGATAAGGAGGAGATTCAACAAGCTAAGCAAGAAATAACAAAGCAAGTAAACATTCAAACAAACATAAATAAATCAAGGCAATACAAAATGAAAACAGAGTAAAAACAGATAAAACTTAACATAAAAAAAAAATCCCCAAACCAGCCGGGCGTGGTGGCGCACGCTTGTAATCCCAGCATTCGGGAGGCTGAGACCGGAGGATCCGGGTTCGTGGCCAGCCTCAGCTACCTAGTGAGGCACTCCGCAACCTAGTGAGACCTGGTTTCAAAATAAAGAATAAAAAAATAGGGCTGGGGGTATAGCTCGGAGGTAGAATGCCCCTGAGTTCAAGCCCCAGTACCGCAAAAAAAAAAAAAAATCCCCAAACCTAAGAGCAACAAAAACAAACACCCTGCTAGTTCATAAGTACTGAGCTTAAATTTTCAAGTGTGTCTCTAGCATTTTTATTTGCTTTGTCAGTGCAGGCATGGGATTTTGTTGGTGCTTCTCCCACTGCTGGCTTATGTCTCTGGGCTCTCCACAGGGTCTGACTACATCTCTCTCTGCCTTTGCTAATGGCAGGAGTGCAGTCCAAATTCCGGGCCTTTTCAGATGTCCTATGTGCACTGGGTTCTTCCGCACTTCTGTTCCTGTCTAATCACGAGAAGGGCAGGTGACTGAGTCCGACTTTTGTATATGGGTCACCACACCCCAGGGGTACAATCCAACTTACGGATCTCAGCTGCTCCAAGTTCCGTTGTTGCTTGCTCCGTTGTTGCTGGTCACTGGGGGTGCAATAGATCAATGAAGGTCTGGATAGCTGGTAGGACATTCGCTGGGAGGGGCTGGCACACAAGATGGCACCTGCCGGCTCGCGGCGACCTCCAGCTTCCTTGTTTTTCCTGGGTTCAGTGCTGCTCTGCCCCTCTTTCCTTCTGTCAAGTTGGGTTTGCGGCTGTCCTGGTTGAAGCTCTGCTGTGCAGTTGGTCGCCCCGGCCCTGGAGAGGCGCTCTGCAGCAGTCCCACTGGAGCTTACGCTGATCGTCCCACATGTTCCGGTCGCTGTGGCTGGTGTGGGGATCCCCGCCTGGGTAGGGTGTGGAGTCCTGGAGGTGCTCACTCCATACCTGGTCTGGTCGCTGGTCCACAACAGTGTTTGTAGATCCCAGTGTCTGGCTGGCCACCACAGCTCCAGATCCCAGCTCCATGGCCTGGCTCCATGGCCCAGCACCGAGTGCCAAGCCACTGCATGGCGGTCTCCTTTGCTTCCCTGATCAGCTCTCTGGGTCTTCTTTAGTTGTGGCTCAAGTTTTGCTTTTTTTTTTTTTTCTTTTTTCCTTCCATTAAGAAGCTGTTTTGGGGGGCAAATTTGATTCGAAATCACAGTGCCTGGGGAAAGGCGTTTCACTCAGATGCCATCTTCACAAATGCTCTTCTAATTCATATTGTTGAGTGATCTTTTGTTGACACCTCTGTGTGCTAGGTTCTATGCAAGCTGCTGAATGTGATACAAAGACAAATGGAGCGGGTAGGGATTTTCCAGATGAACTTTCATTTAAAACTTAAATGAATACTATGAATAATGCAAAGCATAAAAATAGCCAGCCTCACAAATTAATTCCTTTTTTGTAAGCTTCAGTCACCGGCTCTGCAAGTGTTCAAGTACTGAGAGTTTCACATACATATTTTAGGTGTATGAAGAAGAGGCATAGAAGTCAATATAAGGTTCATTCTCCTTTGGCTGGTGAGGAATGAGGTGTGCACATATATTCCTGGTTGTTGAAAAGATTGGAGGTCATGGAATCGGCGTAGGCGGCTTTGGAGAATCGGCAGGCTGCGCTGCGCCGGGGCTGGGCGCGGAGGGGGAGGGGATGTCGGTCAGTGCGAGATCCGTTGCCACCGAGGAGAGGAGCATCAACAGCTGCACCATGGTTGGAATCTGAAACACTGGAATGATGGAAATGTCTTCTCTACAAAGTAGCTCAACCGAAGAACCTTGAAGGCTATGTGGGATTCGCCAATCTCCCAAATCAAGTTTACAGAAAATCAGTGAAGAGAGGGTTTGAATTCACACTTATGGTAGTAGGTGAATCTGGACTGGGAAAGTCAACATTAATCAACTCATTATTCCTCACAGATTTGTATTCTCCAGAATATCCAGGTCCTTCCCATAGAATAAAAAAGACTGTACAGGTGGAACAATCCAAAGTTTTAATCAAAGAAGGTGGTGTTCAGTTGCTGCTCACAATAGTTGATACCCCAGGATCTGGAGATGCGGTGGATAATAGTAATTGCTGGCAGCCTGTTATTGACTACATTGATAGTAAATTTGAGGATTACCTCAACGCGGAATCTCGAGTGAACAGACGCCAGATGCCTGATAACAGGGTGCAGTGTTGTTTATACTTCATTGCTCCTTCAGGACATGGACTCAAGCCATTGGATATTGAGTTTATGAAGCGTTTGCATGAAAAAGTGAATATCATCCCACTTATTGCCAAAGCAGACACACTTACACCAGAGGAATGCCAACAGTTTAAAAAACAGATAATGAAAGAAATCCAAGAACATAAAATTAAAATATATGAATTCCCAGAAACAGATGATGAAGAAGAAAATAAGCTGGTTAAAAAGATAAAGGACCGTTTACCTTTTGCTGTGGTAGGTAGTAATACTATCATTGAAGTTAATGACAAAAGAGTCAGAGGAAGGCAGTATCCTTGGGGTGTGGCTGAAGTTGAAAATGGTGAACATTGTGATTTTACAATTCTAAGAAATATGTTGATAAGAACTCATATGCAGGACTTGAAAGATGTTACTAATAATGTACACTATGAGAACTACAGAAGCAGAAAACTAGCAGCTGTGACTTATAATGGAGTAGATAACAACAAGAATAAAGGACAGCTTACTAAAAGCCCTCTGGCACAAATGGAAGAAGAAAGAAGGGAGCATGTAGCCAAGATGAAGAAAATGGAGATGGAGATGGAGCAGGTGTTTGAGATGAAGGTCAAAGAAAAAGTTCAGAAATTGAAGGACTCTGAAGCCGAGCTCCAACGGCGTCATGAGCAAATGAAAAAGAATTTGGAAGCACAGCACAAGGAATTAGAGGAAAAGCGTCGTCAATTTGAGGAAGAGAAAGCAAACTGGGAAGCTCAGCAACGTATTTTAGAACAACAGAACTCTTCAAGGACCTTGGAAAAGAACAAGAAGAAAGGGAAAATCTTTTAAACTCTTTACTGACCACCAGTTACGTATTAGTTGCCAATATGCCAGCTTGGACATCAGTGTTTGTTGGATCCGTTTGACCAATTTGCA
>PVLC010007844.1:0-61362 GCA_004027655.1 Graphiurus murinus | reverse complement strand
GATTTGGACCACTCTCCCAGTGGGTCTCTAGGATAATACCTAGCTGGTTCTCCTGTGCATGGCCTCCATCTGGCATACAGGAAAATTGCACAAGTTTGCCTGAACAATCCCAGGGAGAGCTGAGCATCCAACCAGCCCACTCTCCTTTCCTCTCTTATCCAAGCAAGTACACAGTCTCTCTTACCCTTTAGATTTTATTTTTTTATTTTATTTTATTTTATTTTTGCGGTACTGGGGATTGAACTCAGGGGCATTCTACCTCCGAGCTATACCCCCAGCCCTATTTTTTATTCTTTATTTTGAAACCGAGTCTCACTAAGTTGCGGAGTGCCTCACTAGGTAGCTGAGGCTGGCCGCGAACCCAGATCCTCTGGTCTCAGCCTCCCGAATGCTGGGATTACAAGCGTGCGCCACCCTTTAGATTTTATATGTAGGAGTCAGACTAGGGACATCAGCTGTTGCTGCGGTCTCTTATGGAGTGCCCTTCTCTTGCTTGGAAATGAAGGGAACAAGTATTTGACTCCTTCCCCTGTGCAACAGTGCCTCAAAGCACAAAGACAGTTCTCTTCAAAGGCCCAAAGAAGTTCTTAACAGTTTCATGTATCATAAGTAGTCAGGGTCCAACAACCTAAGAAGTATTTATGCTCTAACAACCTACTAGTTGCTTGAAAAAAAGTATTGTACAGTAACTTAAAGAAAAATAGTATTGCTATTAAATTCTTAAGTAATGTACAAGTACTAAGCCTGTTGGGTACTGCATAATTTTCTCGAGCTCTGGATTCAATAGGACACCAGCATCCTCCTTTCTTTCTCTACACTGATTTTCACGTGGTACTTACTTTTTATATCTACCACTGAAACCCCATCTTGGCAAAGACAGGATGTCAGCAAAAGGAATGCAATGTGCTCTGATGTTGAAGTTTAAAATACCCTGCAGTGAGGTTGTGAATTTGCGGTAGTTTCCAGAGCATGGTTGGGAACCACAGTCCTAGACTTGAGGGACAATTTTAAAGCATAAAGCAAGCCAGGCATGGTGGCACATGCCTGTAATCCCAGTATTTGGGAGGCTGAGACAGGAGGGTCATAGGTTTAAGGACAGCCTCAGCAACTTAGTGAGATTCTCAGTAATCTAGTGAGACTCTGTTGCAAAACAAAAAATAAAAAGGGCTAAAGGTGTAGCTCAGAGGTTGAATGCCCCTGGGCTCAGCCCCAATCACCAAAAGAAAAAAAAAAGCCCAAGGCAAAAGAGGCACAGCACTATCGCATGAAACTCTGTAAGAGAAGACCACTAAAGAATGCTGACCACTCTAAGAAGTGCAGTAGTACAGATCCCAGTACAGAAGGATAAAAGGAGGCTCACAAAGAAACCATGAGGAGCCCACACTTTAAAATAATATGTACAAATGATGGAAAGTGTGTATTGTGGGGAGAGCATAATATTAAGGATAAACTTAAGAGGGTGGCACAGATAACAGCAGGACTGGAAATGCCGACATTTCCCGTAAGACAAGTGTAATAAAAAGTATAAAGAGAGCTAAAAAGGAATTTAATTTTAGAGCAAGAAAATTGCTTTTATCTTTTATTGTGTGTGTGTGTGTGTGTGTGTGTGTGTGTGCATGTGTGTGTGTGTTAGTGGGGATTGAACTCAGGAGTGTTCTATCTTTGGAATATACCTCCAGGCCTATTTTATTTTTTATTTTAAAACAAGGTCTCTCTAAGTTACCGCATACCAGCCTTCACCTCCTATCTTAGCCTCCTAGGTACCAAGATTATAGATGCATGTCACAGCCCCCAGCTGAAAATGACTTTTAGGGCAACAAAATCAAGGCATGGGTAAGCCCAATGTTGAGGTTGTTTTCATGTTTATGGAGATCAGAGATAAATATGAACTTCTGATTATTTCCATCTCCTTTGTGAAGAAAAATGATGTTCAGACTGAAAAGATTCAATTTACAGTAATAGGAAGGTACGTGCCAATCAGGAGAGCCTGGATGTGCCACAGTAACAAACATCTTCAGTGACTGAAGCAGCAAAGGTTTAATTCTCATTCATGCAAACTCCTTTGGCAGGTCCCATCAATTTTCTAGTCCTCTGTCCATCTAGTGGCTCAATATTAGAGATTGCTTTCATCTGTGGCATTGCCACATTCCCATGAGCAGGGGAAGACGGGCATGGGGAGTCTCACACAGCTCAAAATGTTTCCATGCGCAAGTGATTAGCTTCACTTTCTCTTCCATTTCATTAACCAAAATAAGTCGCAGGGTTATTTGGCTTCAAGTGCCTGGGATGGGGGTATTCTTCCTTGAACATATGTGAAAACAGAAGACCTGGCAATATCAGCAAACTGCAGTAAAGTCTATCGAAAGTTACCTCTCCCTCCTTTCTCATTTTAACTACAAACCTACATTTCCCAACACTTGGATGTTTTCAGGTCATACACCAGGAAGAGACATAGTAAACAGATGGTTTTAACTTCGTTCTTCACCTCTGAGCGGGCCATGTCCACTCTGGAACATCTGTGCTTTGACGACTCCTCCAGCCTGCTTTCCAGAAGTCAGTGTGGTCCAGGTGGGTAGAATGAAGGCTGATCCCTGGGCCATGCCAGGGAGAAGGGGACAGGACTGGGGGGTAGGAGTCGGTGTTGGTGCTGGTGCTAAGCGGCAGAACACATGGCCAGCAACAGACTGCAAGTCCTTTGAGAACAGACTTGGTTATCTCCGATTATCGGTGCCCTCGGGATTAAACATGCTGTGCCGTGGCTCACAAAATGGAAACTGCTGTGTTTCTACATTGACCCAGTAGCTGCTCTATGGGAAAGTAGAAAAGCCAAGTTTATGGTCAGAATTGTAACAAACACTAATAACCCCTTAAACGTAACCCCTGGAAATTCTTTTTATGACTACGAACAGTGAAGAACATTTGCAGCTCTGCGAATCTCTAATACATCATTTCTTTCAGGATGTGCAGGTGCCTAGAGGGCTTTGTGGAGTCCCCACTGTGCCTGACTTCACATCCTGCACAGGTCTGAATGGAAAGGGCTCAGAATGTAGCTGTATTGGAAAGGAGGGGTCTTGGGGCTCCTCTTCAGCAGTGACCCACTGCATAAGCTCTAGGGATTCCTGAATTGGTCTTGGGCAATATTTGAATTCATAAGAGGTTACTATCAACACTTTAGTTACTGGCATAAATTTTGAAAGTTATCACTGCTGTTTTATCAACATCAGGATAAAAACTCCAATTGAACTATAATACTCTTGCCTTAAATGAAGATTTTGCCAGCATTAACAAAAGGTGACTAGACAAAGGCATTGTTTCTACTTTTCTCTAAAGTATTCTTTATGTATAGCTCACCATCAGCTGACTGAATACAGATCAAATATCATCTATACGATAAAAAAGAATGAAACCAACCAAGCATGGTGGTGCATGCCTATAATCCCAGTATATGATAGGCTGAAACAGGAGGGTTGCAGGTCAGCCTCAGCAACTTCATGAGACCTCTCAGCAACTTAGTGAGACTCGTTTCAAAGTAAAACCTTAAAAAGGATGGGGTTGTAGGTTGTAGGTAGAATGTCCCTGGGTTCAGTCTCTAATATCAGAAAAGAAA
The DNA here is from genome assembly GCA_004027655.1 of Graphiurus murinus. NCBI lineage: Eukaryota > Metazoa > Chordata > Mammalia > Rodentia > Gliridae > Graphiurus > Graphiurus murinus. Next base: position 57,755 of record PVLC010007844.1, on the reverse strand, counting down.
AGAAGTGAAATCCTGTCATTGTGGTACCATGGATAGAATTGGAGGACATTATGTAAAATAATGCAGGCACAGAAAGACAAATACCACGTGTTCTCACTCATATGTGGAAGTTTTCAAAAAGTTGATCTCAAGTAGAGTGTAGACTAATAGTTCCTAGAGGCTGGGAGGAGCACAGGGGAGGGAGGCTAGAGAGAGGTTGGATAATGGGCACCAACATACAGTTAGCTAGGAGGAGTCAATTTTAGTGTTTCATAACAAAGCAAAGTGACTCCAGGTTATGATACTTTATTACATATCTCAGAATAACTAGAAGAGAGGAGCTCAAAGTTACCCAACACAAGTAAATGCTAATTGCCACGATTTAATCATTATACATTGTACATATATATCAAATTATCACGGGACCCCATAAGTATGCACAATTATTAAGTGTCAATTAAAACTTTTTTATGCGGTACTGGGGATTGAACCCAGGAGCACTTTACCACTGAGCTATATCCTCAGCCCTTTTTTTAATTTCAAGACAGGGTCTGGCTAAGTTGCTCAGGCTTGCTACCTCAAACTTACCATTCTCTTAACTCAGCCTCCCAAGTAACTGAGATTACAGGCATGCACCACCACACCTGGCTAATTAAAATGGCTTTTTAAAGGAAAAAAAAAAAAGAGGTCAGATATAGTTAGGGCTGAAACATAATTCCAAAAGAGGCTGAAGACATAAGGTCCTGCAGACTCAGACTTGGGTAGACGAGTAGCAGGAGTCTGTTTCTGTCAGTGCAGTGGAAGTTTTGGTGCACACATTTCTGGGAAGTGACGCAGGAAACAGGGCTGAGTTGTTGTTATTATTATTTTTTTTTAATAAGCACTGGCTCCAGAAATTAGAACAGATAACACTTCTTGATGCCACTGTACAACTTACTCAGAGGAAACACATTTATGGGGCAGAGAATCCTTTGGAAAAGTGACCTCTTCTTCTAAATACCTAGTGCGGGCTTAACTTTCAACAGCCAAAAGCCATAAACAGGAAGAGTGTGTGTTGTGTGTGTGTGTTCGGGGGAAAGGTGGGGGGAGGGACTCTGGAATAAATGGCTGAACTGAACTGAATTGTATCAGAAGATGTGTCTGCAAAGAGGATGGAAAGAATGAATAATAGGTTGTGGGAAAATGCCCCTATGACTTCTGGGAGCTGCCAGGCTCCAAGTTTCAAACCAGGAAGCCTCTCATTTGGGGAATTTTTATATTAAATTCACGCAGATTTCAGGCAGAGCTCTAGAGGGCAGCAGAGACATAGTTTCATTGATGAAGACATTCACATTCACTAATGAAGGGTACTAGTATTTTTTGCATACTCTACCAAAAAAATTTAAACTAGTGTCTGGTTTAAAAATAGAGCCTAGATGATATAGACACAGACTTTGGGGGCTCAGAAGGCTTGTAGCGTTGTCCTGTTAGTTCCGTCCTCTGGTTTTCTATAAGAGGAAGAGGCCAAGCTGGGCGTGGTGGCACACGCTTGTAATCCCAGCATTTGTCGGGAGGCTGAAACTGGAGAATCCGGGTTCGCGGCCAACCTCAGCTACCTAGTGAGGCACTCCGCAACTTAGTGAAACCCTGTTTCAAAATAAAGAATAAAAAAATAGGGCTGGGGGTGTAGCTTGGAGGTAGAATGCCCCTGGGTTCAATCCCCAGAGGCCTTGAGGGGGTGACTTTTCCAAGGTCATCCAGTTCGACCGCGCCATGCGGTGAAGACTGCCTCCACCTGTTTGACACCAAAACACCGGGACTGGCTCTCACACGTGGAGTCAAGGTTTTAAAAATAGCCGATTTTTCCCCCCTACCCTGAAATCATTCAGTCATTACGGAAATTGAGTTCAAACACGTATTCTTGTCCTATGAAAAAGGACGATTGGCACTGGTAAGCCCGAAGCTGGTGGGGTTTTCGTGTTGTAATTAAACTTGGACAGAGCGATTTCTCCAAATCAATTTAAATTTCCTCGACCGGTACTGCCAGGATTTGGGCTCTAGGTGGCGACATAGGACCTTTGTTTTGCTCTCCAGGATAACCCACGCAGGAAGAATCCTGAATTTTGCGGTTCTTCTTGACCCCCGTGGACTAACAGCCTTTTCTCTTAGCTAAGCTAATGGTCGGGGCCTGGATGCCCGCTGCTCGTATGCTGTAATTATTTGCACTGTAATCCACGGGCAATGACTGTTATTTAACAGGTGGTCTTTTCTGTTATGTCAGGTGTTTGGCAGGGTCATATTTAGAGAGAAGAGCATTTTCATTGATTTTTTTTTAAAACTTCACAGCATGCATGTGACCGTCGCCCCTCCTCTTCCTTAGGCACCTCTGCCTCCTCTCCACTCTCCCCTCCCCACTCATGCTGTATGACTCTGTCTCCCTGCTGGGTTCCTTCCCAGTGTTTGAATCCAGTGAAAGAGGCTTTAAATGGGCATGAAGGACCTTCCCAAAAGAAAAAAAAAGGATTCAGAGGGTGGTCTAGTAATTTGAAAAGGGAGAGGGTGGTACTTCACACATAATATACATGGAGTAGGGCTTCTTGAGAGATGGTCTAAGGCCCAGGACATGGAGTGCTTGTAAAAATGCAGAATTCAGAATTCGAGGGCAGACTCCAGACCTCCTGGATCAGTTTCTGGGGGTGGACCCTGGGAGCCACCTTTTAACCCTGAACCACAGCTGCAAAGGAGCTGTAGGGCCTTTATGGTCCGCTGATGGAGCCATCTCCTGCCCCACCTCTGAGTTACTGGTCTGGTGCTTGATTTTCATTGCTGAACTTGAAACCTTCCCTTTCATGGGGAAAAAAAGAAAAAGAAAGAGAAAAAAAGACAATCATCCCATCTCTTGCACCCCTGAACTTCCCTCCTCTCCACCTCACCATAACCTCACCCCTTGACACCTATGGACATGTGACTGACTGATACGGACCGGGAAGAACGTGACCTTTGATGTTGCTGAAGGATAATATTTTTCTCTCCCTTGTCCCATTCTAAATTTTAAAATATGATTTTAAACTTCATTACGTACAAATATACTCTCATTACAGAAAAATAACATATAGAGGAGATTAAAGGCCCTTTACTCTTCTCTGTCTAACCTTTCTCCCAGATAGGATTGTGCCATGCTGGAGGTTGCTGCAACACATTCATACATGATACAATATCAGGGCTTAGGAAGCTTCTCATAGGAGTACATTTCGATCTCTGTCACTCTTTTGAACTGCTGAAGAGCACAGTCTTTTCTCTAGGACTACAGATTCTCAAAAAGTTGTATATACAATTTTGGACACTTTTTTTTCATTTCACAGTGAATATGCTATGACTATTTTCCTATTTCATTATACATTCTTCAGAAGAATAATGAATTTTAATGATGGCATAGTATTCCAGCATACAATTATACTAATTTCAGCCTAATAATTGATTTAGTTCTCCAATTTTTGGATGTTGAGATCATTGCTGATTTTTTTTAAGGTACTGGGTATTGAACACAGGGGCACTCTACCTCTAAACTACACCCCTAATCTTATTTTATTTTTTAAATTGTGAAACAGGGCCTCGCTGAGTTGCTGAGGCTGGCCTTGAATCTGTGATCCTCCTGTCTTAACCTTCCAAGTACTGGGATCGCTGGTGTGCACTACCATGCCTGGTTCATTGCCGATTTTTTTTTTTTTTTATAGTTAGTCCTTCTTAAGAATGAATCCAACACTTCCTTATGCTTACCATTTCCATTGTCCCCTTGCTTAATAACCAAAAAACTGAAGACCTTATAAAGTGGTTGATGGGGGTCAAGGTAATTTTGTAGTTTTGTTTGTTTGTGTGTGTGTGTGTGTTGCTGGGGGTTGAACCCAGGGGCATTCTACCTCTGAGCTACACTCCAAGCCCCATTTTTATTCTTTATTTTGAAACAAGGTCTCACTAAGTTGTGGAGGACCTCACTAAGTAGCTGAGGCTGGCCGAGAACCTGCGATCCTCCTTGTCTCAGCCTCCCAAATATTGGGATTACAAGTGTATGCCACCACACCAGGCTCATTTTGTAGTTTTCACACTCAACTGTGACACAGATTCCACTATTTCTAAGTGTGGATGAGTGTTGAATTTTAACTTCCTAAACTTCATTTGAAACTCTACTCTTCTCAACCAAGTAACTGAAGCCAAATGGAGATTGTCTTTCCAGAACTGTCAACTGTGAGCAGGTGAGCATTTCACAATTAGAAGGGAAGTTTGCAATCAGTTTCTTTAATGGCAAAGGTGCTCTTATAGAATTAATCCATGCATGGCTCAGGGGAACTAAGATTCTCAGAAATTGATTGGATTAAAGGAGCTCCTTAAAATCAGAAATACTTGGGCACTCATTGCCTCTGCTGGGTGATTGATAGAGGTCTTCAAACCATCATCCTTCATGGGAGGTACTTGGCACAGAATCCTAGCAATTTCAGAGTCTTCTGGATTAGAATCAATTAAATCTATAAATAGAAATGAGCTGCCATTATTTTTCCTAAAATGATGCCTCCCCTAACCCCTTCACCTGGCTCCGTTGTTGTGTAGAAGTTTATAGACAGGCCTGCTGCACTTGAAGGAGCACAGTTGAGTAGAAATGCTGGGATATGTCACAGGAGGATGCACTGGGCTTTAAATGAAACATGAACTTGAGTCTCTGTTTTGCTCTTCTAAAACTATGGGAACAGAAGATGTAGCCTCTGCCCTTGACATTAATTAAATATCACTGCACTACGACAACACTGAAAACATCAAACTAGAAGCCTTTGCAGACAGAATAAGATGTATGTAGCCGTGACCAATGTTAGTTGCAGATTAAAACAACACTGAGAAGGCAATGAATGGCGTTCCCATGTGCCACCGGAAGAAGTCATGTGGATATTCCAAGTATTCAGTGTTTCTCCTAGAAACTCAATGCTCTTTGACTTGATGAAGCATTTTGAGTTGGGGGTTTGATTTAGGTGGTAGGATTTTCATTGCTTAATATCTACTGTCTTTTGAAGTGTGGTTAGAGGGATGGATACCTTAGTTAAGAGGAAACCCACCTCTCTCCTTTCTCTTCCACCCCCATCCTCCACCCCAACTCAGCTGCCAGATTCACCTGTGCCAGGGAGGGAGAAAAATACTTTGGACCCTCTGGATTTACACAGCACCAACTACTCATGGCATCTGTGACTCTCCCAAGGCCCTCTGTGATGTGGGGGACAGGAACTGCTGTCAACAATTTACTGAGAGGAAAGTGAGGCTCAAAAGGGTGAATGGCTTGTGGCCACCCAGCAAGACCACAGCAAAGCCAGGATTAGGACACAGGACTTTTTGAATTCCACACTACTCTTCTTTTCTCTTTACCCTTCTTTTACATTTTGGACCCAAAGCTTTCTTTCTTTCTTCTGGTTAAAAACATTTCTTTCACTTGTTTTTTAACCACAAGTCAAAACCCTACCCTTTGGCCATGTCCTGAGTGGAACTTTGTTTTCAGCCATTCACTTCTGACTCCACAGGATGACGAGACACTGGGTCTCCAGGGAATTTGTGCTGGGAGCCTGAAGGTGAAAGGTCATCCCCCTGTCCAGCCCCTGCTCTTCCTTTGCGGAGTTGTCAGGCAGCCTCTCACCCATTGATCAATCAACCCCTGACCACGACTGCCGAGCGCGCAGCTAGATGATTCTGTCAAGACAGGAATCTTCCTCCCCAGCCCATCTGCCCTCTCCCAGCACCTCCATGCCTTTCCCAGAGCTGTCTCCATCACACTGGCTGCTTGGCCATTCCCGGATCCTCACAGCTGCACGTGTGCCAACCTCAGGAATTAGTCACTATGGTCTAAAATAGTTTGCTACCAAACACCAGTTCTAAACTAAAATTGCAACATGCCCCATAGCTGTTTCTGCCTGAATTTCTTTAGATTGTTGGTGTTCCAAATGGTTAGACACACCTTTACCCAAGCACCAAAAAGGTAAGTTGGCAGCTTTTTTGATTTGCTATCTGCATGATGAATGTATTTGAAAAACTACTAAATGGGCTGTGTGCTAGAAACTAGAGATAAGAGAGTTTTGAGCCTCAAGTTGTTCTCAGTACAGAGGGAGAGAGGGCCAAGAAAGAGGCCAGCAGCAGGCTGGGTGCCTGTGCTGCCTGGAATGGATGGATCCACAGGGCACTGTGGACCCCAGACCCTGTACGCTGAGCTCAGCCTCTGGAGGTGCAGGCAGCGTTGAAGGAGACACAACCCTTCAGCCATGTCCCCAGACACATGAAGAGGATGCCAGACAGAAGACCTGAAGCAACAGGTCTACACAGATTATCTTGGAGCCAACTGCTCACTGTACTGAATAGCTTTGGAGACACATGACCTTGGAAAAGCCACTTAACCTCTCACCTCAGATTCTATAAGAATACTACTCATATAACCTACTTCTTAGGGTTGTAAGAATAATTGAGACAAACTTAGAAAACTGCCAGGTACATCCTTTGAGCTCCAAGATGTTAGATATGGTCATCATCATCTTTACAGCTGAAGAAGAATAAGGGAGTGGCAGAGATGTGATTGGAGGGAGCTATGATTGGCAGGAGCCAGAGTCAATGCAGGAAGGCCTCTATAAAATGCTTGGCCCTGACACCTGCAAGTCCTTTCAAAGTATGTTTGGGGTTAACTGCCTAGAGGCAGGAAACTGAACCCATAATCTTCTCAAATCAGCTCTGAGACACAATTCCCACTTCACAAACTCTGTCTCAATCTTGGGCACACAGTCTTAAATAATGCAAATACTTCCATTTATCTTCATGTTAATAACCAAGTAGAGATAGCTCCCCTGCCCTCTGTATTTGTGTGTGTGTGTGTGTGTGTGTGTGTGTGTGTGTGTGTCTGGGGTGTGAACCTAAGTGTGTTCTACTTCTGAGCTTCACCCTTAGCCCTATTTTATTTTTGAAACAAGATCTCACTAAAATGCTGAAGCCCTCACCAATTTGCTGAGGCTGGCCTTGAACTTGTGATCCTCCGGTCTCAGCCTCCTAAGTTCTGGGATTACAGGCATGCACCACTGAACATGGCTCCCCGTGGAATTTATAATGGTCAACATTCACTCAGTGGGAATAATTCCTTATATAATATGAAACTATTTAGGGAATAAATTCCTGGTTGGGCAGTATCTGGGGTGTGAACCTAAGTGTGTTCTACTTCTGAGCTTCACTGAGTGTGTATCTCTCTCTCTCTCTCTCTCTCTCTCTCTCTCTCTATATATATATATATATATATATATATATATATATATATACACACACACACACACACACACACACACACACACACACACACACATATATATATACACATATATATGACTCCCAGTCAAAAAATAAGATAAAAACCAATTTGAAAAAGATCTTGTGAATTTTTACCCACTGGGGAGCTTGGTTTTACTAGTAGGGAATATGAAGGCAGATGTGTTGATTTTCAAATAGAGCAGGAGGGCAATAGCCAAGGCCCAGCTGCTGGCATCCATGGGCAGCCCCAACACTCCCACTTAGGTTCTTTGTAAGTGACTGGCACATAAGTCAGACCAGATACTGCTCCCTGCTCCCCATTCCTGCCTCCTTCCGTCACACTCCTTCGCTGTGTCCAGCTTCTGTGAGGGCAAATGTGTCCCTTGAGACCTATTTGTTTCTCCTTGCACAGACAGGCTGAGAGATAAGAGAAAGCTGTGTGGGATAGACCAGCCACCAGTTGTCTTGCATCATTATGATTATAATTATTTCCCACTCCAAAGTGTCTGGATGACAAATTATATGTAAACCCTGTGACTGCATGCATATTAAACATTTAGCTTCACAAAGCCAGGAACTGTTTTGTTTTGTTTTGTTTTTAATATTGAGTGTACACAGTGCCACCAAAAGGCATCTGACAATCTTTCGTAGTCATCACAGTTTAGCCATGAATGATGGCCCTGCCCCCAGAAAGGTGCTAGGATCTGGAAACATTACGCAAATGTCATTTTCTAGAACTTAGAGCAATTGTCACATGGTTAAAAATTCCATAAATGCTTACCAGTTGAATTCAATAGACTAGTAATCATATATTAGTGGCCCTCAATAGGGAAATAATTAATCCTCCTAAAATCAGGATGCTATACTTACCAGTCCAAACTTTGATGTATCTAGAGATACAATGGCAGAACAAACCTCTTTCATAGGCTTATTATGAGGACTAGACAGAAATAAATAACTGCAAAGCATCCCAGCAAGTGTTTAGTGCACCTGAAGTCAGTTAAAGTTCACATAGGAAGCAAGTCTCAGAGCCAGCTCTTGCTGCAAGCTCAGGACTGGCAGGTGACCAGAGAGGAGCGGGACTGCTCAACCTGGTGTTCTGATAAAGGCAGTAACCTCCTCCTCGGTGCTGAGTCGGGATGGTGACTCAAGGGAGTTAAGACCCAGGGAAGTTCATTGTTATGCCAATATATGCAAACTCCTCCACCTAGTGCACTTTTATGATCTAAGACCTCTCACTAGCAGATGCTGTAAAATGCTAATTGATCGGGTTGTTGTTGTTTTCAGATTGAAAGAGGAAAAGGCAATGGGAAAACAAAGCATTGATATGAGTTTGTGTTTTATTGATTTATTGTGGTGCTGGGAATTAGACCCAGGGGCATTCTACCTCTGAGCTACACCCCCAGCCCTATAGCCCTATTTTATTTTTTATTTGGAAACAGGGTCTCACCAAGTTGCTGAAAACCTTGCTAAATTGCTGAGGCTGGCATCATATCTGTGATCCTCCTGTCTCAGCCTCCCAAGTACTGGGATTACAGGTGTGTATCACCACGCTTGGCTGTGTTTGCTTTTAGAATATATGATTTTGGAATGACAGAAGTCTGACTTCCACATCATATTTGATAATTAACAGCTAGAGTAGAAGAGAGAGAAGGAGGGAGGGAGGAAGGGAGGAAGGGAGGGAGGGAGAGAGGGAGGAAGGGAGGGAGGGAGGGAGAGAGAGAGAGAGCGAGAGCGAGAGCGAGAGCGAGAGGGAGAGGGAGAGGGAGAGCGAGAGCGAGAGCGAGAGCGAGAGCGAGAGCGAGAGCGAGAGAGAGAGAGAGAGAGAGAGAGAGAGAGCGCAATCCTGACTAAAAGGCAGGACTCTCAACTCAATAGCACTAAATACCAATTCTGCAAATTTCTCCTAAAACTGCAGTTGGCTCTGAAACAGTCATTTGACATTTTGCGGGCTCTAACCTCACATAAATTATAAAGGGGTCATGCATTGAGTGATAAGATGTTGGTGTAAGAAAAGTGTGGCTTTTGTTTCAGGAGTGAAATGTATAACTAGGAAAAATAAAAACCTTCCAGCTTATCAGTTGTTAAATTTCCCATCTGTTTGTGCTGATCAGACATGGCCCTCCTGAGTGCCAAGGACTGGGATCAGATGAAGGCTTAGATCTCTGAGTGATATTGGTGATATGACACAATAAGAGAGGAGACCCTTTCCTTTAATAAGCCTGCTGTCTGGCTTGGCTGATGGTTCATACCTATAAAAAGACAGATAGTGTCACCAGGTAGAAATGTCAACCATTCAACTGCTCTCAAAAAATTAGTGAGAAGCAGAGAGGTGAAATGGTGTATTCTGCTCCTTCCTAATCAATGCACATTTCTAAGTCCTTAGCCTACTCACAGAGGCCATGCCCCTTCCTAGGAACCAGAAGATGCTCATAGAGATGCAGCAATGTGGCAAAACCAACAGAGCTGCAGCAGCACAGAGAGCATCCCTGAACAGCAGAGGAAGTGGCAATGTGCACAGGCACCCTGTGGTCTCTTCCAAGAATATGGGTATTAGACCCTATCAAAGTTCCATTATTTTCATCTATTAAATGGGAATGCCATAAAACATAATTTCTGGGGTTATGAGGTCTGAATGAGCTACCTTTTATAACGTGTTTATCAATGTGCTTGGAATACAGTAGTTTCTTTTCTAGAAGCCTAGAAAGAATGGCAAAAAGAAGCAGTGATTGAGCTAGGTCTGGTGGCACACACCTGTAATCCTAGTATTTGGGATTACAGGTGTGTGCTACTCGAAACAGGAGACTCACAGGTTTGAAGGCAGCATTAACGACTTAGCAAGGCTCTCAGAAATTTAGTGAGAGTCTGTTTCCAAATTAAAAAAAAAAAAAAGTAATAGGACTGGGAGTGTAGCTCAAAGATAGAATGCCCCTGGGTTCAATCCCCAGTAACAACAACAAAACAAAGATAGTGATTGACCACTAAACTCTATGAAGAACTGCAGAGAGAGATTCAGTCTACCTGACAAGTCTTATCCACAATTAGTGGCACAATAATAGCAATGAGTTTTGTTGTTGTTGTTGTTGTAGTTAATGGGTTTTTGGTTTTGGCAGTAGGGATTGAAGCCAGGGACAATATCCCTCAGAGCTAAACTCCCAGGCCTTTTTATTTTTTATTTTGCTAAAGCTAGCCTTGAACTTGTGATCCTCCAGTCTCAGCCTCCCAAGTACTGAGATTACAGGAGTATGCCACCATACTCAGCTAGCCATAAGGTTCTTAAAAAGAAGGATTAATATCAAGGAAAAATCATGAATTTTTGTTTGTCAAAAATAATAGAGGAATGAGGTGCTCTTGCTAAGTAGATAGTCAATGGAGTCAAATTATTTTCACATAATGGAAACAGAATAAATATTTCTCAAGTACACCATACAACAATATGATATATCACACACAAATTCTCAGTTGTTCAAACAGTATAATATAATATCCTGTCTATCATGTTAAAACCATTCAATATGCAAATTCCTCTTGGGAGAAGAGTAATTCACATATTCACATATTTCAGGATCCTTTACTCAAAGACATAGTTGCTCTCACTGAGTATGGGTTGAATTATGTCCCCCTAAAAGATACATTCAAATCCTAACCTTTGGTAACTGTCAATATGACCTTATTTGAAAATGGTGTCTGCTATAGTCTAATCTGGAATGTTCTCTGAAGGACCATGTGGTAAAGGCTTAGTCCCAGCAAGGTGCTTTTGAGAGGTGGTGGAACCTTTGAGATGTGAGGCCTAGGGGGATTCTTTAGGTCATTGGAGGCATACCCTTGAATGGGATAGTAGGACCTCAGTCTCTTCCTTCCACTTCTTTTTTCTCTCTCTTTGCTTCCTAGCCATAAGGTAAGAAATTTTGCTCTAGCACAAGCTTCTGCATGATGTGCTGCTTTCCCTACAAGCCCCAAAGCAATGGAGCCAACCCATAATGGCCTGAGACCTTCAAAACTGTGAGCTAAAATAAACCTTTTCTCTGTATACATTTATTATCTCAGTTATTTTGTTACAGAAATAGAAAGCTGACTAACACAAAGTGTTTGTAGGTGTAATCAGTTAAGATGAAATCATACCAGATTAATGTGGGCCCCAACTCTAATGACTAGTGTTCTTCTAAGAAAAGAAGAAGCCACAGACACAGACAGGAGGAGGCCCTTTGACAGTTGGAAGGACACAGTTACATGCCAAGGAACACCAAGGATTGTTAGCACCAACCAGAATTAGAAAAAGAGCAAGGGAAGATTTTTTCCCTAGAGTCCCTGCAGCATGCATAGCCCAGCCCTTGTCCTGATGTCAGACCTCTCACATCCAGAACTGCAAGAGAATCAGTTTCTGTTCATTGAAGCCACTAAATTTGTGGGAATTGGTTATGGCAACCCTGGGAAATGAATATACCAGGTAAGATCTGAGTAGAAGTTTTGATGTCCACGTTTTGTCACTCATTTTCATAAAAGTAGGATAATTATGTTTTAAGGGAAAATGTTCCTTAGTACACATACCCATTTAGTAAGCCTACACTTTTAAAAGTAATGCTATATCATTGAAAATTTATGCATATATCAAACTGCTGAACACAAAATCATGTACTAATCACCCTGAAAGAATTCACCGTTAAACACTCCATTCAGTGAAGACAGTGATAAGGCAATTCATCGTTCTTTTATAGAAAATTCCCAGGAATGAAAGAAGCAGAACAATATGACCTCTCTAATTACTTCTTAGCAGCCACCTTTACTTTAAAACTTTTGCTCTTTTCTTGTTAAATTCGTGATTATTCGGACCTGCTAGAATTACCAAAATTACATATTATTTGAATAAAATGCTTCTTCTGCTGTACAGTAGAAACTTAGCATAAAACTCTAAGCATGAGAAAGTTCGGGTTGCCATTTATTTACAGTCTTTATCAAGCAAATAATATTCATATTTTGAATTATGCAAATAAGCATTTACATGATAAATCGTAATTGCTCTCAGACAGCTGTTTATAATTGGGTAAATGAGACACACTTTTAAATTGTCTAAATACATACTTACCCATGTTTACATATTTATACATGAGGCTGTAACTATTCTAAATCAGCTGTTATCATCTATTGTGTCTTATGCAGACCAAGGGGAGAGAACTTTTGAGTACAAACAGCAAAATCCCATTGAACTTGCTATGTCATCAGAAGGATTACCATGTGTTTTCAAAGGGTGACCTCTGTCAATGTACCCCTTGCCTACAGCATCCCACCACGTCTCAAGCAGGAAATGGAAATGCTCTTATAACATTCTGTTGGGTGGGAAATTAATCCAGACTCATATTCTTATCTAATTAGATATACTATGGCAACAAAAAAATATAGTTCCTTCAACTGAAATGTTTTATACCTAAAAAAATGCATTCGTCTTATATTTATCAATTTATTCTTGTGCCAATTAAAAAAAATCAATACACCAGGAGTGGTAATTGCATGCCTGTAGTCCCACTATTTGGGAGGCTGAGATAGGAGGATCATAGGTTCAAGGCAAGCTCTCAGCAACTTAAGACTCTCAGCCACCTAGCAAGACCCTGTTTCAAAACAAAAAAATGAAAAGGCCTGGGAGTGTAACTCAGAGGTAGAATGTCCCTGGGTTCAATCTCTAGTACCACAAGGGGGGAAAAAATCAACAAGCATTTACTTAGAGAATACAGAAGAAATACAGAGCAGGGTGCCTGTCCTGGAGAGGCTTACAATCAAATGGGGAAGATGAAATTCACACCTTTGAAATGTTCAGGGAGCCATTAAAAGGAAAGTGGCTTTGACTATGAGAGCTAAAACTGAGGCCACACTCTGGGAGTGGGTTCAGGTTCCCCCGAAGACTGGTGACTCTCCGTCCCCTGGAGACAGACACAGAGGAGGAATGTAGAACCTTTTTTCCTACTTCCTTCACACAACTTAAGACTTGGATTTCCAGGGAAATCCAAGTATTTGCTGTGAGTGGCATGGCGTTCCCATGAAGTGCCATTTCTGCTCAATTTTCCCCAGTAGGCAAGGAATTTTAGTCCCCCTCCCCCGCCCACACCTTTTGTTAAATCTTAAGCATTTTCCTTTGCTTTTCTCTTTCTGGTCCTTTCCAGGCAAATGCATTTGTTTCTAATTCACTTGATTCCCTTCTTATGTGGTGTTTCACATGTGCTGAAAAGAGAGGACTTTTCCTCCAAGATGTTCTGGCTGAATTGAGAGGATTCAAATGCTACTTCAGGCCTCACACACTAGAAAGAATGAATCATAAAGCATAGAGACTTGGGTGTGTGTGTGTGTTGAAGTGGCTGGAGAGGCACCCAGAAATGAAAACATTAGGGCTCCGAGCATCTCTCCTTTCAACAAGCTTGATGAGAGCCTGTGCTGCAGTGGACTTGAGAGCTGGAGCCCAAGCCAGACCCGGAGCCTGAACAGAGGAGCAGGTAGGCCTGAGACCAAAACTCTGAAGCTAGAGGGCCTGGCAATGCCACTGAGTTTAAGGAAACCTTTTCTGTATGCAGCTTTTTTCCTTACTCTTTTAGGAGAAGAAACGCCACTCCAGGACCAGTAATACAGGGAGTGCTGAAGCAGAAAGAACTGTAGATCAGGGGACTCTGGGCTCCAAGCTGGGCTCTGTGAAATGCAGGGCAAGACACCCAGCTTCTCTCTGTGCCTCAATTTCTTCTTCTGGAAAGGAAGTTGAAGTTCTCTCTAGCTCTGTGACTGATGATCTCAAGCGTATCATAGGACAACTCGTAGTTGACTATATGGGAATAAAACTCAGCTGTCCCAGATGCATCCCACCTCTCCAAGATCCACCAGGATAGTAGTGACAATTGCTACAATTCACAGAGCACCTGCTAACTGTGAGCGAATACTGTGCCTGGCACTTGACACAGTATCTTCATCCTCACAACCCCTGTGTGAATTATTATTTTCATTTCATTCACAAGGAAACTGTGGCTGGAAGAAATTGCAAAACTTGACCCCAGTCATTGAGGTGTTATTGAGAGAGCCCGACTTTAAACCCAGATCTGGTTCTGCCTGTGTGATCTCAAAGTGTGGTGCATGTTGGGAAGAGAAGTCAGGTTGGGGACTACTCCTTACACTCGACTAGATCAGCTGCAGAACCAGCTCAGGGCCTGGCACGCACACATGAGTTGCTTACCATGTATTTGTGGATTACGATTTTCCCAAAGTCTTTCCTCCTGAGGGATCTGCATGTTACTGATAATAAAGCTCTGTGGGTGGGCAGCCGTGTGGTAGGGAGTGGAGGGGCTTGTATATTTGTGTAATTCAATCGACTCCAGGCTAGTTAACGCTCAGTCACTCTCATTAACAGCCCTCAGGATCCACCAGGAATGTGACAGCTGGTCACAGCAGCAAGGGCGCAGTCCTATGGATATTTTGGTTGTACGAGGAAGAAAATTGGCAATGGATACAATGTGTAGCATGAAACAGGAATTAGACAATTCTCGGCTCCTTCCTGGTCAGGACTCTGGGTGGCTGGCCTGGCCTGGCCCCAGCCTCCAGGTCTCTGTCCATCTCCAGAATTGATTCCAGTCACCTTGGGTGGTCGCCCCCAAGCCCATTGTGCACGTGTGGCTTTCTGCCTATTGACATTAGGGGGTGCACCCCCACCTTCCCTTTGTTTTCACCCTGTTTTAAGACACATTTGTTCTCACTGGCTTTTAACTAATTTTCCATCTATGTTCATTGCTGGGGAGATTTAACTTTTTAAAAACCTCAGCTTCTAAAGGGCTTCTGTGCTGCCCAATTAGCACTGTAAGAGACTAAGCCTTTGGAAACAAATACAACTTAAACCATGTGAAATCACACTCTGCTGGTCACTGAGATAGGAGGAGGAGAAGGAGGGAGGAGGAGAAAGGGGAAGGAAGGAAGAAGAAAGAGGAGAAAGAGAAGAAGAGGAGGATGAGAAACTCAGAATAGGATTCCTAGATATTAGTCTCAGTCTCCTGCATGGACTTCTAAAATGTGCAGGCCTTCAGGTCTCTAATTGGCATCTAAACAAAACCACTAAGCCCTTCCTTCTCTATGCTTCCTGGTGGGTGTGACAGCCCAGAGGTGATAAAACTGACTCCTGGCCACTCATCTTCCTGTGACCTCCCTCCAGCTGGCAAAGGCACTGGGTGATCAGAAGCTGAGACAGGCCCTGGCTCTCTCACTTTCTCTGGCCTCACCCCTCCCAGCCACCTCCACCTCCAGTCCTCCCTGCAGACAACCTCAGAGGCAATGAGAGGTCCTTGAGCCCCACTCACCCTCCATTCACACCATCCCCTAGTGATGTGCTTGTCATAAATTAGCTGATAGAGGAGAATTGGGATCTAGGAAAATAGAAACAATAGAAAATCTCAATAACAGAAAACAGAGTAGATTCATGAAAAGAGATAGTTATGCATTTTTATTAGTAGTTCCATAAAATGAATACATAAAATGGGACCTGGGAGGGTTTCATTTAATTCTTATCTTAGAAGAAGCCCAGAAGGCTAAATTCACGAGGCAGGACCTGCTAATGATGCTGCATAGCTCCCTGCATCAGGCTTCTGAACTTCCACAATGTTCACCAATATAAGATCATTTTAATAACATCTAACTTTAAACATACATGTTATACCCTTGATTTTCTCCCCAGATTTGTTTTACAGTTTAATCCTCTAGGTTTTTTGGGGGGGGAGGGTGGAAGGGGTCTTTGCCAAGAGTTATACAGTGAATTTATTTTATTTTTTGGCAGTGGAGATTTAATTCAGGGGCATTCTACCTCCAAGCCCTTTTTATTTTTTATTTTGAAACAAGGTCTCACTAAGCTGCTGAGGGTCTTGCTAAGTGATTGAGACTGGCCTAGAACCTGCAATCCTCCTGTCTCAGACTCCAACATACTGGGATTGCAGGCATATACCACCACGCTAGGCTACAGTGAATTTATTAAAAGAAAGAAATGAGCCGGGTGTGGTGGCCCACGCTTGTAATCCCAGTATTTGGGAAGCTGAGACCAGAGCGGTCAGCCTCAGCTACTTAGTGAGGCCCTCCACGACTTAGTGAGACCCTGTTTCAAAATAAAGAATAAAAAATAGTACTAGGGTTGTACCTTGGAAGTAGAATGCCCCTGAATTCAATCCCCAGTACCACAAAAAAAAAAAAAAGAAAGAAAGAAAGAAATAATTGTCTGATTCCAACTAGTCACCCTTTACTATGTTCCAATTGTTAACACAAAGCAGAATTCCTGACACACAGGCACTTTTCAATACTTTTATATAGCTCAAAAAGTCTCAGATGATAAAGTTGGAATTGAAAGGAATAGTTTTTGAAGCATGAATATTTAAAGAAAATATCAATTACCAAGTAAACTGTGTGGTATTACTAAAGCAAAAATATACTCTACTATTACTCTTTTATTATTATTTTTAACTCTCAAAAGTCACTCGAAGTCTCATGGGATCACCAACCCTAGACTGGAAATGAGTAAGAAGAGAAATGGCTGCTCTCAAGCAGGAAAAAACAAACAAACAAAAAACTATTCTGGATTAAACAAAATATAATGGAGTGATCCTCCAGAGATATCTGGATGGTGCTTTTCTGATAATATTGCATAACTGAACATGACTTTCAAGAGGTTCAACAAGCACAGTCTCATTTCTCTTCTATATGTAATCACACTATTGATGTTTTGTAGTATTTAAGATTTTAAAAAAGAAAGTTTTGAGCCAGGCATGGTGGTGCACACTGTAAGCCCAGTACTTGGGAAGCTGAGACAGGAGGATCACAGGTTTAAAGATAGTCTTAGCAAGTAGTGAGACTCTTAGCAACCTAAGAGACACTGTTTCAAAACAAAAAATAAAATTGGGCTGGGGGTGTATCTCAGAGGTAGAATGCCACCAAAAAAAAAAAAAAAAAAAGTTTTGATTTTTTTCTTTTTCTTTTTTTGTACCAGGGATTGAACCCAGGAGCATTCTACCATAGAGTGATACACTCCCAGTCCTTTTTTAAAAAAAAAATTTCATATGTTTTATTTTGAAACAAGGCCTTGCTAAGTTGCTGAGACTGGCCTTGAACCTGTGATCTCCCTGTCTCAGCCACCCTGGTACTGAAATTACAGGTGCGGGCCACCATGCCCAGCTTGATTTTATTTTTAAATATCCAAACTCTCTTCAACCTAGTGAGACCCTGTGTAGCTCAAAGGCAGAATGCTTCTGGGTTCAATCTCCAGTGCCACACACACACAAAAAAGCCAAATCCAAAGAAGCAACCACAATCCAACGTGTGCCCATCTATTTCTCTTTCACATTGCAGACCACCCAAACATACACATACTTCCAGTGGCCAAGAAAAGAACTGGGTTTGGGATATGTATCCAAAATGAGGGATCCTGATGCCACAGCTGTGCAGCAGTACATCCATCTAGTCTGAGCGAGCTGACTGGATGTGAGGGGCTGGCAATGAGGCTGAACAGTGGAGACACAGGGCTCTTGGGCACACAAATCAGCCACATGGCCATTCCGGTGATTTCATTGGACCATGATGGAGGAAAGCTGGAAACACACTTGCTGGGAACCCTGGGGCAGTAACCTGGGGTTGATTAGAAACTGAATGAGATCCTGACAGGAGGTGGAATCATAAACTACAATGAGAGTTTCATAGTTGAGCACAGTGGTACACACTTGTAACCTCAGTACTTGAGAGGCTGAGACAGGAGGATCCCAAGTTTGAGGCCAGCTCAGAAATGTGGTGAGACCCTCAGCAACTTAGCAAGACCCTGTTTCAAAATTTTAAAAAATAAACAATAAAGGACTGGGGGTATAGTTCAGAAGTAGAATACCCCTTTGGTTCAATCCCCAAGGCCAAAAAAAAAAAAAAAAAAGAAGAAGAAGAAGAAGAAAAATGAAAAGGAAAGGAAAGTTTTGTGAAGCGCTCTTAGCTCCTTAGGCTCATGTGATAAAGTAAAACACTATAGTTCAATAATAAGCCAATAAAAGAAACATGTTCAGTAGAAGACATTGCGGGGCTTTTATTTTTATTTCAATTAATTAAAAGTCATACCCAATTAAAATATAAACATATATATCAAAGATGGTTTTCCTTTCCTGGGATAATGAAGCTATCACTTTAAAAATTATCCATAAAATTATAGCTTTACTATACAGAGACTGTACATACATTTCATTTCACATACATTTCAGCATTAAAGGGAATAATCCTTAGATCAAGCCATTTCTCAGTTGTTTCCTAACTTGAATAAGTCCAATTTATGGGTTTTTTAGGTTCAAGGCAAGACAAATGGAACAATAAATTTCTTAAGAAGTTCTAAACACCCTTCTTCATACCCTGTCGTTGAGATAAAGCTAAACCTGAAATGCTCAGTGTTGAGCTTTGTCATTTATATATTTGCCGGCTGGCTCCAGAGGTAGTTTCCATGGTAAACTCCCTGTGCACTAGAAGCAGGGTGAGCGGAATGTCTCCTTCCAATGAGGAACTTTTCACTGACAGTGATAAAGGCCAAGAACCTCCTTCTCACAAATGATTGAAAAACAGAACACGGAGGACATTTTTATTTTGTTTTGTTTCCTTTGTGTGGTATGCGACTTCAGTGCAAATACCCATTTAATCAAGAATACAAAGACAGCCACCTTTGCTGGGTAAGGGATTTCCAGAGGCTGTGGTTAAACAGATGTAGCTCTGTTACTTTTGTTGCAGGAAATTCCTGTAGGTTGTCATTTCAGGCTCCTGTGGTATATACTTTCACCTCCTTTTGGAAGACAGGAAAATTTTTTCCAGAGAAAAATTTAAGGGTAAACTAAATAGTTAAAGTTGAGGTGCTTTAAAAGATAGAGTTTTGCCTACCATATCGATTTTTACACATATGGAGACTTTTAAAAAAATCAAACCCACTATCAACTGGACCTTTCTCATTTATGCCTCTTTCCTCTACGTTGATAAAATCAGATTGAACTTGTAGCTCTAAGATATTCCTACTCTCTTTCTCTTTTACTGTTTAATCATTCTTTTCTAATACCTCCTCTAAATAGACTCTTTCTTCTTTAGGTCCTCTTTATCCTCCCAACTGATTTCTTCAGTCTAGGGATATCACAGTCTATTTGCCTTCAAGGCTCCAGTTAAGCTTTGCTTCTTCTAGATAATCTATCCAGACTCAGGGTGAGATAAGAGGTGTGCACATACATGAAAAATCCTCAAATATACCAAGTATAAAGTGATATTTTTTATTACTGCTGCTATCATCAATTGAAAAGATTAAAATATTTGATTCTTTAGTCCTTGACTGTCTTCACCAAATAGCAACAAATATTTCTCCAGAATTTAGCATTAAGTTTGGTATTTAAACTGCTGTCACATGGGATAGAAATAACATCTCACTTTAATAATGTGTAATAAATTTCCAAAATTGATCTCAAAACAAAGTAATTATATTTTCTAAAGATCTTATTATAATGCATGGATAATTTAAGAAAAAAAAAAGAGCTGGGTTGAACTGAAGTGTTTGTGGTTGGTTATAAGCATGCTTGATTAAAAAGGTCTGTGGGAGGTATTGGGGCAATATCATAAAATGTGGTACTGGGGTCAGTTGTCCTTGTCAGCGACTATCTGTAACACTTAAGGTGACTTAGAATCTGGACCTTTATTATGTAGACATCAGTAAGGATTCTGTGTTTTAGAAACTATACCTACATCAGTCAAGCACAGGAGTGCATATTTATACCTTTAAAAATATTAGATAAAAATAAGAATTTCAGTTCTGGAAAAATAAGATTTGACTCCCTGTTGTTATTATTTTTATCCTGACAGTTTACATACCATGCCAACACAATTGCCCTTATTATACCACCCTAAGGCATAGGAAAGATTAGAAGTATTGAATAGATTAAAATTAAAATTAAAAAGTTACTTACTGGCTCTTTAGGAAATGGAGACTATAGATATTTAATTAAATATACTTATTTTAAATTCATGGAACCATTTTATCCTCTATATACTTTTTCACATGCAACATATAAAGAAGTAGATAAAGGTATGAGGAAAGAAAAACTTTTCCCCTAAAGATCAGGAACAACAAGAAAGTCAATGAAATGTCAATATTTTAGAAGAATTAAGGAAGATAGTTACAATCTTATCTTTTGGCAATAAACAATAAAATCTAAAACCCATTTCAAAGATGAACTAAATTCCTAGCCTGAAAGTAATTGTTGTTCCTTGTTCTACATGTATATATCATCAATACAACTAAGAAAGAATTGTAGCCAGGCTGGGACCACCACCAAGCAATTGATTATTCATCATTAAAAGGGAAATGTTTACTTATTCATGGCAACTAGTTTTCAGAAGGAAAAGCAAAGAGGTTGGATTCAATGCTGTCTTTTCTTTCCATCCTATGACCAATCAAGATCATCCACTTCTTGGAAGTGTCAAAAGCCCATTTTTATTTTCCTTTTGCTATTTTAACCAGAATACTGATAAAAAGGGGAAGAGCAGTTGCTATGAGGCAAAGAAAAATGTCCTGGCAGTCGAGGGCCCTCCATCTATCAAGGGGAATTTGCAATGTTGCCTCTCTTCAATACTGTATAGATTTGCAGGATTTTGTGAAACACTTAACCAAAATGGAAGGATTTAAAAACAGAATGCAAGATATAGACACAATCTTTTTTTCTTTTTCAAAAATCAAGATACTTTAGTTTCATTTCAGAATTTTCTAGTCTTAAATTCTTAAGTATGCAGCAGTGATGATCATCTCTGGACAATACTTTTGAAAGGACGATTTGTGTGGACAGCTTAAATATTTTCACCATATCATAGACCCCCAAAGATTAAAAACTCCTACTGGAATTGAGATGTAGTATACCCAATTACAGGGAAACAAACACTAATCTAATTAAGTAATAATATGCACAAGCAATGTTGAATTGCAAAATAATGTCAAATGTCTGGAACACTGAAAGACATTCGCAAATCTGGAATGAATGTCCATTAGGTGTTTTCTTGTGATTCGAAGAATCTCTTGTGAATAGGAGTTAATTAATATATATAGTGCAAAAAACCCATGTACAAAAAAAAAACCTTATTCATATCTCCACTATCTTTTTCTACTAATGCAATATCAAAATAATTTTCTATTCCCAAGTCTTTGAGTTTATCAGATGTGAAGAGGTAATAAGAGATCACTTTCTCTAATGATTCTGGCTCTTCCCCTCCTTACTCCATTTCTTGAGAAGGCACTATTTATATGGAACAACCTCGTGGAGTCCCCAAGCTCTAGCTCTGGAGATAATTTAGAAAAAGCCTCAGGACAGAATTGAGAAGGTTGGATTATGACAAAGATGCTTAAAGAGTAGAAGGGAATCCAGATGAAGCAGGGAATTTGCAGCACTCTCTTGAGCCAGGAAGTGCTAGTGTAGGATACCCAAAGTGCATACAGGTTCAGGAACACTGTTCCCAGGCCAAGGGATGTGAAACTAGAAATAATATTCAGAGCGTATCCCAGAGCCACATCCTCCCCAGAGCACAACTGCTAGATGGGGGATGTATCTCTGTGTTGGGAGCCAAACACTAAGAGTAAAAGCAAATATTTGATGCTGAAGAGCTCTTAAGGACTGAAGAGTGCCATTTACTTATTTCTACATTCAGTGTGGTCTTAGGATGTTAAATAGATTAAAAGGCTAAGAGAGGTCAGTCACTCCAGGAAAGATTCTTCTTTTGCTTCTCCTGACTTAGTTTTCTTTCCAAAATTGTTATCTACTCCACCCTACTCCTGTGGAGGGTCCTTGGCAAACTACAAAGATGACACAACCTTTCCTAGAACATCCTAGAGAAGGTGGAGTTGGAATTCTGGGGACCAAAAGAGAAAAATTGCCAGGAGGAGGGAGTACAAAAGTCAATGACAAATGTCACAATAAAGTTGGGTTTAGAAGACATCCCAGAAGAATGGGATCCGCAACCTGTTAGGGCCCTTGGTAATGATCAAAATCTCCGTTTAAGGTGAGAAAGAGGGGGGGGCCTCACAGTATTGAGATGATCAGCGGTGACAAGGCTCAGAGCTAGGGTGCAAACCGATTTCCAGGTCTTCTACCTGCCCCAGCCTCAAAGTTCAGGTCTGAATTTGGGAGTCTGTCCTGAGACTTCCCTAGAACTCCACTGCCCCCGGCCCACCTCTGGCTCTCTCCCTGACCTTGTCTGCAGAGAGGACAGCCCAGTCGTTTCAATTTAATCTTATTTAAAAAGACATAACTAATAAATCTATTGCCGAGGCCGCAGAAAGATGGCCAGCAGAGTCGATCGCGCTCCCAATCCCATTGAACCCCATTGAAAACCATGACAACACCGGACAAGCTCCGATTTATCCCGGCGAGCTAAAGCGCATTGTGAGTAGGCGTCAATCAAGCATTATTCCGGACTGAACAAATGCAAAATCTTGACTGGAACAAATGCTTCCAACAGGTCCGGGGCGTCGAGCTCCATTTCCCCTTTGTCCGCGGCCTAGCAGTTGGCCTGTATAGGGGTTGCCTCCGCCCGACCACCCAGCGCGCAGCACAGCCCGGGGCACCTCTGGCACGCTTGGTAGAGAGGCTGCGGGGGAGGGTGCGCGAGGCTGGGCGGGGCCACGACCGGCCTGATTGGAGTCAGGTTCGAATTCAGCCTCCGCAAAGCCAAGATTTCGGATGGGGCCACCCAAGCGCAGCTCGCATCCCTAAAATGTAACAACCAAATACCCAAACCGACTGAGTCAGGAGAGGAGGACTCTGAGAGGGTGCTTGCTGAGCCCCAGGAAGCTGGGATAGAGCGAGGCCGTGGACTAACAAAATGTGCCCATACCAGCCGGCTCTCTGTGCCTCCTACATTGATGATTTTCTAGTGGACTGGTGACAACTAGAAGACCTGGGAGAACCTCTGGGGCCCCAGTCCGCTGTATTTTCTGCTGAGCAGGTCCCCCTGCTAATTCTACTGATGGGTCCTTTCTGGCACCAGGCCCCCCAACTGCACTGGGGTCCACGGCGCTGGGGTAAGGGGGTGCAGGCCACCAGTCCGCTCCTGTGGCGGAAGCCACTGAGGCTGACAGTTAAGGCTATGGGGTTGAGGTACATAAGGGGCGCCCGAGCGTCCTGCGGCACCAGGAAAGCCTCAAAGCCCTCGTTGGCTGCACTATGAAACGCTCCCACCCTTGGGTCCTAGGATGGGTGTAGGTCCAGTTTTGCAGTGTGTGGCCACTGAACCCGAGCCCCGCGACGCAGCAGCCAGGCGGGGCTGGGAGCATCAGACCTCCGCAGCTTGGCTGTATGTCGCTTGGGTTTTGCTGGCCTAGGGAGTACAGTGTAGATCTGGGGGTGTCCTTACGCTTGAGGGTGTGTGTGGGGAGCAGAGTGTTTGGGGTTGTGAGAAAGGAAGCTCCCAGTGGCTTGCGAAAGCCTGGGCCCAGATGCTGCAAGGGCCGCACATTCTCGGCGCCCTCCTGAAACTTCTTGGCCTTAGAGGCGTCCTGCCAAAAAGAGAAAGGGAGCGCGTCAGAATTTAAGGCAGCTCTGTAAATCACTTTCCAGATAATTGCGGGAAACTAGCACTCCAGCAAACAAGCTCGAGGAATAAAGCAAACAGGGAATAAATTCCTGGGTGCTCATAAACCCATCCACGTCGCCTCCATCTTTCGCGGTCCTCCGGCCAGTCCAGGCCCCTAGTCAGCTCAGGATGAGAAGGAAACTGGGGCTCGGTCGGGAGGGAGGGTGGTGGCCACTGCTCGCCACCCAAGATGTTATTCACGGATAACAATCCCCATTATCTGTTCCCACTTAGGGCTAATCAGACAATCGCTAATGCTGAAGGCTGTTTCCTGCCGCCTCTGGGAGGTAACTGGGAGTCGAGGGGCGGGGGATGGGGCGGGGCGGGGGCGGAGGTGGCACCTTCCGGGCTCGCCCCGGCTTTGGTCCAGCACTAATTCAGGTACTTAACACCCTGGAGACCCAGACCTCGGCTTTCAAAGCGGACCCGGTGGGAAGAGCTGTTTATATAAACAGGGATTGCGCTGTAAATGCGCTAATATCCCCGCGGCCAGCGCATGGCGAGCGCCTCCCACGTCCACTTGTAGGAGCTGCGTGCCCCGCCGCCCCTCAGTTCCCAGCCTGCCCTGCCCCCGCCTCCTTCCCCTCTCGGCCATGGCCACCTCTGGACGCCTCAGCTTCACCGTGCGCAGCCTCCTGAATTTACCCGAGCAGGATGCACAGCACCGGCCAAGGAGGGAGCCAGAGCCACGCGCCTCCCGGGCCGACCCCTGCGCCGCCTGGCTGGAGTCGGAGCGCGGCCACTACCCCTGTGAGTGAGCGAGGATTGCGGCGGGGGGTGGAGGGAGAACTGCATCTAGCGCCAGGGCGGTGCAAGGCTGGGAAGCCGAAATCCAAGCCCAGAGTCTGGATTTCCTCAGCCCTGGAGCCAGAGGCCCGGTCCCTTCAAACTCTTTGCCCAGGGTATGGGTCGATACATCCTGAGACTCCTGCACCTGGCACTAGTGCAGGGTATTTGGATGTCTGTGTCTTGGATTTGGATTCCTACGGGCCGGAATATTTGAATACTTAAAACACCTCCTTTAATATGCCCCCATTCAGGGCCTTGCAAATCTCCGCAAACTGTAGCGCAACCTACCTGGAGGTGGCCGGTTTTGGTGACCCAGCTTGTAGTAAATTGGTCGGCCAGAGCAGCTCTGTGCCACCAGGGATGGAGAGGGTCCCGGGGTGCGTTTCTTAGAGGCCCGATGATTGCTGTCGTGTGAATGGGGTCGGTGAATTCGGAGAGGTGGGTGTCCAGATGTGAACTCGGGGAAGGAAATGGCCTTGCTCTGAAAGCCGCGGGCAAATGGGGGCGCCCTCCGGCTGACGGCTCGACGCCCGCCGGAGAAGGGCCCCAGACGCTTGGAGGGGCGAGCGTTTCACGCCAGGCCGTGTGTCTTTTACCATCCCTAGCCTCGGACGAAAGCAGCCTGGAGACAAGTCCCCCGGATTCGTCGCTGCGGGCGTCGGTTCAGCCCGCATCCCCGGGCTCCGACGCGGAGAAGAGGAAGAAGCGGCGAGTGCTGTTCTCCAAGGCGCAGACATTGGAGTTGGAGCGGCGTTTCCGGCAGCAGCGCTACCTGTCGGCGCCCGAGCGTGAACAACTGGCGCGCCTGCTGCGCCTCACGCCCACGCAGGTCAAGATCTGGTTCCAGAACCACCGCTACAAGCTGAAGCGGGCGCGCGCCCCGGGCGCCGCAGAGTCGCCGGACCTGGCGTCCTCCGCTGAGCTGCACGCAGCGCCGGGCCTGCTGCGCCGCGTGATGGTGCCGGTGCTGGTGCACGACGCGCCGCGGTGCAGCGGCAGCGGCGAGACGGGCGCCACAGCGGGCCAGGACAAGTGCGGCGCCTCTCCGGCCGCTGCCTGCCCTCTGCCGGGCTTCCCCGCCTTCGGGCCGGGCTCGGCGCTGGGCCTCTTCCCCGCCTACCAGCACTTAGCGCCCCCAGCCCTAGTCTCCTGGAACTGGTGAGGCGGCCGGGGGGTACCTGGGGCTACCCCAGACTTTTGAGCGTGCTGTGCGGCTGTAGAAGGGTTAGCGCCGAAGACCCGAAGCGCCGCGAGACCGCCTGCCTGCAGCAGGCCCCACCTCCGGGGTCCCCAGACTCACCCTCTAGGGAAATTTCGCCAAGATGTCCCCTTCCCTGGACCTCGAGCCCCAGAGCTAGTTTTGATTGAGCCTTATTTGTATATTTTAATAGCTATTTGTATGGGAAACAACTTATTTTAAAAGAAATAGAGTATTTTTTTCTTTTTGTGGTATGAGAATGAAATGTGTAGGGTTGGGTCCCCAGAGCTCCTGCCGGGAACACAGGTAAGAGCCGTTTCCCCAGAGTTCCGAGGCTCTGGCCTGCTCCTGCATCAGCTAAGTTGGGGCTGCCCCAGTCCCTACACGGCTTTAGAAAGATACAGGGGAGGTAAGGAGGAAGATGGCAATCCTGGGGACCCCTCAGCGGGTGGCAGCTCTGACCCTCAAATGATGCTAGGGCCCCTCTGGGCTCTCGGAGCTGCTGGCATCTGAAACCCCAAAATCAACTCTGTCGGCCGCGATGAGGCGCAGTGAGCTTTTCCTGGAGTGGCAGCGAGGCTGCATGCGGAACGCAGGACAGTCTGCTTCCAGAGTGCTGGCACCCATACCGCGGAGACCCTGAGAGCAGCGGGGAACTTGAAATCCGCAATTAAGCCCGGAGTGCCTCACTTGGCAACGATTCCTGCCACCTCTTTATCCAACTCCGGGCCAGAGTGAAGAGGTTAAGAAATCATCAAAAGGTGTCTGGGAATCTGGCCCGGGGCTCGGCCTCAGGGTAGCCCTGGGGGGACTCGGCTGCCTGCCTAGGAGAGCTTTTGTGGCCCACATGGGATTGGGGGGTCCGCTAGAACGCCTTTCACCCGCGCTACCAGTGCACACTAGGCTCCGGATGTCGTGTTCCCTCCTTTGGGTTTGCGATGTGGAGCCTAAGGACCTCCGATGCCGGCAAGGCATTCTCTGAGCAAGCATCTGAGAAGATGCTCCTGAGAAGAGCAGTTTCGGGTATCAGGTCTAGGGGAGGGAACAAGGACCCAGATGAGGTCTGCAAGGGGTGGGCACTGGACCTGTTGGTGGTTGGAGCCCCTGGCTTTCCGTGGAGGGGAGGAAGAGCAGAAGCAGTGTTGTCACCTGGAATGGGGGGGGGGGGTTAGGGGGGAAGGGAGCAGGGTGTTTGGGTCTCAGCTGCCGGCCACCTTGCCTTCCATATGGATGCGGTTATCTTAGAAGAATCTCGATCCTTAAACCTCCTTTTGTCTTGGGAACTGAAAAGCGCATTGTCAGGCCTGAAAAGGACCTAGACAAAATCCGCACTGTTTCCATTGAAGACTCTGTTTAATCAGTCCCTGGTGACAATGTAGTGGGTGTTAGGCAGGACAATGGTATCTTTTTAAACCTTGTGGCCTTCAGGAAGACAAAGGGCTTGGATTTTATGGGCTTACAACTTCAATTAGAACAGTGCCAGTGTGCATGGGAGATTATCAAATTTGTATCATAAAACCCCTTTCTAATAAATGATTGTTGGGGAGGGAGCCTGAACATTGTAAGACATATATTGGGACCTGCCAGAGGCTTCCCAGTTAGCCCCTGCAGAACAGATGGGAAAGGAAAGGAGGAAAGGATTTCTGAGAATGTGCGACTGCAGTCAGCTGGCTGAGTGCTTGGCTCTCACTCCAGAATGGGGGTAAAGAGTCGAGTCCTGGCTTGTTTAAAGCTGTCGGTGGAGACAAAGACCTCCGGAATATCCCTGAAGCCAAAGTTAAAAAGTAAGCACTGCCTGCCTAGTTTCTGGCCTTTTCCTTTCCTAGAGCTCCAGAAAAAGTGGATCTTGGGGGGTATGCCAAGTGGAAAGGGCTTGTTAACTCTGAGGCCTATAGGACGAAGGGATTCTAGCTATGGAGGGACAGACCATCTTCACCAGGAGGGTTTTTGAGAGAGCATGTCCTCAAATTCATCATGTTTTTAAATGGTGAGCCAAGGTCTAACCAGTGAGACATTCAGCTGCTTCCCAGCAAGGTGGTTAGAGTCACAGGAAGATGCCCAGCCAACCAGCTGTGTCCTGGGCAACTGTCACCCTCTTCCTTTGACTCCTTTAGACTGCTGAGGTCCTTCTTAGGAAAACCGCAGAGGAGGGTGTAAAATGCACTCTCATCCTGCCAAGACTCAGGCTGCCATATATATATCTCACAGGCGTGATATATATCTATAGATATATCTATATATCTATAGATATAGATATGTGGTATATATACCACACCTGTGGTAAGCTAGAAAAGATAAATGTCAATTGCCTATGTGACCTAAAAGGTCAGTTCTTCCAGGTTCTGACAAAAGCTGAACCCAAGACCCCTCTACCAGCAGCTGTGAAAACAGGCACTCCCTCCCCAGATTAAAGTATTTCAAATCTATCACCCATCATCAACGTCAAGAGGAAGATTCACACTCAGAAAACTGTTACTGAAACTTACTGTGCCTTGGGTACTTTTCTAAGCACCTTCACTGTTGATCTCACGGAAACCTTCTGCACTGTGTACATATCAGACCCGTTTAATAGGAAGAAAGTTGCCATCGTTTTCTTCTTAACTCATATGGAGTCACCCTACAAGCTGCCTTCAGTGAAGACAATTATCATCTTGCTGTGGTGACAATATAGATGCTATGAAACCATCATAAGCTATCTTATGGAGATCTGGCAGCATGTGAGAGGGTGCAGAAAGCACCCCCTACAGCTCAGGGTCAGGGCTGGGCTGGGCTCAACACAGCCCAGCAGGGAACACTGCAGATTCCTGTGCCAGGCAATCTTCTGAGTCTTTTCCATATACAAATGCAACAACCTGCCAGGTGTGGTGGCGCATGCTTGTAATCCCAGTACTTGAGAGGCTGAGACTGGAGGATCCCAGTTTGTGGCCAGCCTCAGCTACTTAGTGAGGCCCTCCGCTTCAAAATAAAGAATAAAAAAAAAAAAAAAAAAATAGGACTGGAGGTGTAACTCAGAGGTAGAATGCCCCTGAGTTCAATCCCCAGTACCACACACACAAAAAAAAGCAGCAACCCCATGACAATCCTCACAACAACCCCATGAGGTAGTACTACTCCCCCCACTTTACAGATGAGAACACTGACGGTCAAAGACATTATAAGTAACTCCTCCAGGGTCACACAGCTAGGAAGTGATGGAGAGATTCTGAACCCAGCAGTTTAACTACAGCTCTTACATCTTTAACCCCATGGTGGGAATTATTACTCATTTCTTTATATTTTATTTCTCTCATTTGGCAGTCCTGGTTACCTTCCTCACAGATGCTTCTCTAAAGACAAGCTCTTGAGCATATGTCTGTCTGTCTGTCTGTCTGTCTGTCTGTCTGTCTCCCTCTCCCTCCCCCAACCTCCATCTACCAAACCTCCAGCTCTTGGACACAGCCATGTTCTTGTTCAACTCTCCATGAAACACAGCTCATGTCTTCAGGTTACAATATTCTCCTGTGACTATCATTCCACCATTCTTCTTCCAGGAAAAACAATAACAACAACAAAAACATCTGCCACTGCCCTCCTGACACGATTGTCCACTCAGCATTCCCTGGAGTCGCTGCTGACTCGATAAGCTCCTCTAAGCTTCTCCAGCCCCTGGCTCAGACCCCTGTGGAGCTTTATGACTTTGGCTTTCCTAGCCCTTTCTCCAATCATCTGTTTCCTTCTTAAGTCTCCAGTTTCATCTTTACTATTAAATATCATCATCTTCACATTTTCTCTCTCTTCCATTGTAAACATTTTCACTTCATCTCACTTAAGTCCCTTGCAGATGGAGATTGCAATTTTCACTTCAATTTTCTTTCCTCATTGTTCAGAGGATCTCACATCTTAGCACATCTCTTATCTGACCAATTTAGCACTTTAGTCTCTTAGATAATGTGCTAC
The DNA here is from genome assembly GCA_004027655.1 of Graphiurus murinus. NCBI lineage: Eukaryota > Metazoa > Chordata > Mammalia > Rodentia > Gliridae > Graphiurus > Graphiurus murinus. The sequence goes on along the minus strand of PVLC010007844.1, from coordinate 27,955 downwards.
TGATGGGTTAGAAGGAAGTTATTTGAGCACAGGTTAACCTATACCTTCCCTTCTAACAATGGTGTTTAGATGTTTATTATTCTCCTGCCTTGTTGACACAATTAATTTGCCTTTTGACTCCTCCCCACCCCACCATCTCTCTCTCTCTCTCTCTCTCTCTCTCTCTCTCTCTCTCTCTCTCTCTCTCCACACACACACACACACACACACACACACACACACACACACTACTACTACTACTATTACTACTACCTTTAAAATATTTTGACTTGTGAATAGGATACCCAAGTAGGTTGGGTATAGTTGAATATTTTGTTAACTGTGTTTATCTGTTCTGGGGTGCTTTGGTTAACCAGCTCAGGCAGGTTATCTGTAAACATGAACAACAAAGGAGCTTTAAGAATGCTGAGAAAGTCCTGTCCCTACCCCAGGACATGACAGTTTCTACAAATGTGAGTGTATCATTTAGTATTCAAAATCTGCAGGAGAAATTATATTTGTCTGGGTCACATGTCATTTTTCTAAGCCATGCTGTGGGTGAGGCTTTAATAAATGACTCTTTAATTATTTTCAGAATTCCAATCCTGCACCAGTTCACTCCTCTCTGACCCCCCCTCCACATATACAACAAACTAAAGGTATATGGCACCCCCCTTTCTTCTCTGTGCTCCCCGCTCAGGTGACTCAGACTACAAGTTCACCAAAGAATTGAACACAATTGCCTTTGATGCTGAGCCAGAGAGTAGTGACTTCTTTAGAGGGAGACCAAGAAGAGTTGCTTAAGCTATTGAACAGTCAAGTTCTTCTTATACCCCCAATGCCTTCCCTTATCTACCCCACATTTTCAAGCACAGTTCCCATTTTCTCCAACCATGTCAAGTAAGAGTAGTTGTCACATTTATCCAGGAAAGTAACATCATCACAAACCAGAGATAGACATCACTTTTTCTTCAATCAGCTGCCCTACGGACCAGTAAACCATCTCCAGGTCTTTACTGAGGTCATGCAATTTCAAAATCCTCCCTAGTTTGACATCACTTTCGTTAGTAGGACATGGTTGAAGGAACCTCGTGGGGTCTTTGGTCATGCTTAGCTTCCTCTTGCCTCCTGACTGGGTGGTCCTTTATGAGTCAACCGGGTTTCAAATGCATTTCCCTAGTGAACAGCTCTGAATTGGACTCTTTTCACTCCTCCTAATACAAGTCGAGCTCCTCTCCTCCCCCACTCTATCTCTCCCCCCCACACCCTCCTCCTTTTTTTTCCCCTAGAGACTAGATAGGATATTTGGAAGAATTCACTAGGAGGGAAGAATGGAGGTTGTTAGCAAATTAAACTGGAGACATAAGTGTCTAGAAAATCCATTCAAAGGGCCCTTGAGTCTCTCACCTGAGATACCTTCTTCCTCCAGCTTTGCTGAAGGACAGCAAATTAACAGCAATTCCTCCGGCCCTAAAGAAGTTATCAGCTTAGGTTTAAATGACCTCTTGGGGTCTTTCCTCAACTAGAGGCAACCCTGCATCACTATAACCTCTGAGTCTAGTACAGTCGCAGAAGTGGCAGCACAATGACAAAATTGAAATGCAGAGTGAGAGGCACAAAACATCAAGACAAAAGATACCTGATATAAATAAAGAACAATTGCTTTTCTGGAGAACTGTTTTTATTTCCTAATCACAGGGATGGACTTAATTATCTGTCTCAAGTATTCAACATGCGAATCCCATGCTGGGAATATTTCATGTTTAACTCAATTCAAGTGTAGAGGAAAGGTAGATTTTTCTTATTACTTGTACTTGTGGATTAAACATTGTCTTAAACAAGGCCAAGCAGCTTATCAATGTGAAGCCGTGTGAGGGCAGAAAGGACTAACAAAAAAAAAAAAAAAGAAGCCCCAGAATGTCCAGGAGAAACAATGAGAATCCTCTTCTCTTCGCTGGATTTGTCATTGATTAAGGGGAAAGTGAACGTATTCACAAATACTTCAGGTAAGCCTAACAACGCAATAACAGAAATCCTCAACTACATTTTAATTAGGTAAATATACAAAAGTGAATATCATACACTTGGAAGTGGGTGTGAAGGAGATTTTAGAAATGTGTTCTCTTTCTTTTTTTAAGAAAAATTATGATTTATAATTATACTTGTCACACCCATATAGAAAGGATATTTTGGTTTTCTCATTCGGAAAATGACATATTTTCTTCATAGTACAGAAACCACAGAAATGTGTAAATAAGCTATGTTCCTAAATCTAGTTGATGTTTGTTTGCTTGCGTTTTATGGTGCCAAAGGATCAAGCCCAGGGCCTTGTGCCTGCAAGGCAAGCACTCTAGCACTGAGCTGCATCCCTACCCAATCTAATTGTTTTCATAATGACATCAATAGAATACTAGCATAGTGAATAGAAAACTGAGGTAAGCTATTAAAGTGTGTGTGTTGGGGGGAGTCTCATTGTTACCACTGAAAACTATAACTACAAAGAAAAATGACAGAGATCCTATTGGCTTGGAAAAAACAATCCCCTTTTATTCTCCAGTCTCCTCTCCTTTGTACCCTTGGATATTTCCTATGAAGAGTCACGCATTGGGAACCACAACAATGGGTTCTGCCATTAACAAGGTAAAAACCAAACTAGAAAGAAGAACAAAAGGATATAGGTAGAAGCAGCTGGCTGTTTGTTTCTTCCTTGCAGGACACATGAGTTTGAACAGGGTTCCAGGGAAGCTCTACCTCATCAGCTGCCTGTAAGTCATAGGCTTCAGAAAGCTCCACTGCCCAAAGCCCATGTCTGTGAAGCCTTAGAGCACAGGTGAATGATTAATTCCAAACTACTTTTAGAATGTTGTTGCCCTCAACCCCTCTGAAAACACCATTGAAGGTTATGTAGCATTAACTTCCTCCCATGATTGACACCCAGTCATACCTCAGCAGACTAGTTTGTAGAAGACAGAGGGAGGCTGAGAAACTGCTCTAAGTTTAGGAACCTAGGTGGGAGGGAAGATATTTGGGCTCTGAAGAAGGGTGATCACCCTATCTTCTTAGCAGCTGATGATGCCTTGGGGCCAAAGGGGGATAACTTCTCTCATCTTTTTCACTGGGGTGGGATGGGGGTAAGGAAGCAATTTTTCAAAGATGTGACAATGACTCCTCATCAATGAAAAGGCTTCTTACAGAATGGGAGAAAATAGTTGCAAACTACGTATGTGATAAGAAGTCACTATCTTAAGCATATAAGGCACTCACTTATATCAATAGCCAAAACAAAAGCCCAAAAGCTAATAATAATATGTGGGCAAAGAACTTGAATTGATATTTCTCAAAAAAAGAAAACACAAAGATGGACAAGAGTATATAAAAAGGTGCTCAACACGACTACCACCAGAGAAATACAATTCAAAACTGCCATGAGATATCACCTCATGCCTGTTATGTTGGCTGTTATCAAAAAGATAAGCAATAAGCCAAGGGGTGGAGAAAAGGAAACTCTTATACACTGTTGGTGAGAATGTTAATTAGTATACCCTTTATGGGGAACAGTATGGAGGTTCCTCAAAAACTTAAAAATAGAACTATCAGATTATCTAGTAGTCATTTTTCTGTGTAGTGGCTTAACTACAATGCATACACACATATATTGCTATAATGTATATCTAAATATTCATTATATATCTCAATACTCATATATTGTCAAAGGAAATGAATTAAGTATCTTGAAGAGATATCTGCACCCCCATTATTCATTGCAGCATTATTTGCAATAGCCAAGAGGTGAACATAACGTAAGTGTCCCTCAATGGACAAATAAAGGAAATGTGTTCTGCACATGCACACACTTGCACCCAAGAATATTATTGAGCCATAAAAAAGAAAGAAATCCTGCCATGGATAAACCTGGAGGACATTATGCTAAGTGAAATAAGCCAAATGAAGAAAATGCAAATAATACATGATCTCTTTCATATGTGGAATTTTAAAAAGTTGAATTCATAGAGACAAAGTAGGATGATGGTTACCAGGGATTGAAAGGTAGGGGAAATGGGGAAATGTTGTTCAAAGAGTACAGACTTTCAGGCAGGTATGGTGACACACACCTGTAATCCTAGTACTTGGGAGGCCAAGACAGGAGAATTGCAGGTTCAAGACCAGCCTCAGTAATTTAGCAAGACCCTCAGCAACTTAGTGCAACCCTGTTTCAAAACAAAAATAAAAATGAAAGGCTGGGGGTGTAGCTTGGAGGTCGAATGCTCCCGACTTCAGAGTTCTCAGTAACACACACACACACACACACACACACACACACACACACACAAACACACTACAGACTTTCAGTTATAAGATGAATAATTTCTGAGTATCTAAGGTGCCATATGGTGGGGATGGGAATATTAATTAATTCAACTGTGGTAATTATTACACAATATGCATATTTAATCTTCATGTTGTACATCTTGAATACATACAATCTTTGTCAGTTAAATGTATCTTTTTAAAACATAGCTCATCATTATATATAAGGAAGACAAAGGCCAGAATATCTACTATTAAAAAACTAAATTAACTGTCTTAATCTTTCAAGTGACCCTAAACTCTGTGAATTTTATCTATGGTTGCTTTAACTGGGTCATAATTTCCTATAACATAATGGCTCCTTGTGTGTGTGTGTGTGTGTGTGTGTGTGTGTGTGTGCTCTACAGAGCTACACAGCTACACTCCAGATCTTTTTATTTTTTTTGTTTTGAAACAGGGTCTTGCTAAGTTGCTAAGGGCCTCTCTCAATTGCTGAAGCTGGCCTCAAATCAGCAATCTTCCTGTTTCAGCAAGTACTGGGATTGCAAGCATGTACCACCACACCTGGGACCTCATGGCTCTTGTTCAGAACCTTCCCTCAGGGCCTGGGGATGAAGCTCAGTGGTAGTGCATGTAGTTAGCATGCACTAGTCCCTAGGCTTAATCCCCAGCACCAAAACCAAAAAGACGACTTCATCCTATATTTCTAGGTGGTCTTCCCCAAGACCTCCTTGAGTTTCACATTTCTTTACGTGCTAAAGCTTGAAACCTCAGATCATCTCAAGGAAGTCCACTATGCCTTCATCAGCAGCCATCACATTTCTGCCTTGGAACTTTTTTTAAAGACTGTTTTGTTAGGAAATGCCCTCTACTAGGAGTTACCCAGCCCTTTTGCTTTCTTCACATGATGTCAGTTTCAGTCTCCTACTTTGCCTGTATAGCATTCCCTAACAAATTGGAAGAGAAGTGGAGAATCCCCATGGGTCCATCTTGTCTAAAGCTGCAACTTAGCTCAGAACTCTCACTCACAAGGCACTGTGACACAGTGAAGGAAACATGGACTTGGTTTTGAAAGAAAAAATTGAATGTTAACTGTCACAGTGGTCATGTGAAATTACTTTTAGCCTCTAAACCTCCATCTATAGATAATGCCATCTACTATATATGATTAATATGAGTGTTAATAAGCATAGATAGTGTCTGATAGTTGGCACTGGATAAACATAGCCCCTCCTTCACTTGATAGAATGCACTTAAATCTCTCTCTCTCTCTATATATATATATATAATTTATATATATAATATATATTATATATTATAATATATATAGTACTATAGTATATATTACTATAGTACTATATATATTATAATATATAATAATAATATATATTTACTTATTTACTTTATCAGAGCCATTAGATGGGACCAAGTTTTGCAGAATCACATAACCCCAGCACACTGATGGCTTAATTACAAAGGTTTGTTTCTTATTTATATGACACATCCCTGCAGTCCTGCTCTGTTTTCCTTTCATTCTGGCACCCAGACAGAAGGTTGGATCCTCTATATATAGGATAGTTTGGTCTTATGGCAGAAGAGGAAGGGAATGTGGCAGAACCCTAGACGACTGTTAAACTTCTGATCCAACAGGACATACATCACTTCTCACATGCAGTCCACTCCAGCCTAGCCGTGTAATCAGTCTGATGGCAGTGTGCAGGGAGGCGCAGTGGAGGTTCTATGATGTTGTGTTCTTAAATGTGTCATTTATAGCCAAATATTTACATGCTGGCAATGTTAATTATTGGTTTAAACATCTAGAAGGAGAAATATCACAGTGTGATATTTCATACTGTAAAGTATATGCTACATATGCTTCCTTATACATACACTATAAACTTTATAGTAAAGACTCCAGAAATTGTGAGCCATGTCTTTTACTTTGCACAGCAACTATGCCAACTAGGCTCAACTAGGCTCTTGATGACATCTGGGGAAATGGCTGCCACCCAACTTTATAGACAGATAAGGTGGTACCAGAGCACACCGAGAGCAGTGCTCATCAGGGATGAGAAAGGGCGCTGTGTTCACCTGCTTAATTGGAGGGCTGTTCCTGTGGAGACCATTCTGCTGTGACTCATCTGTAGGAAGGTCAAAAGCACTTCAGAGACACAACTGCTTTCTTACTTGTTTTATTATTTATCATCTGAGGGGGCACACTTATATCATAATGTGGGTGTCAGAACAATGAATGACAAGCAACAGAAATGTCAGCAAATGAGTTTGTCAGCCCGGCTCCCACATAAATCTACAGCACAGCATCATGCTTTACCCAACAGATAAAACACAACCAAAGCCTACTTTTAGTTTAGGACCATAATTTAACCAAGTTTCAACTGATAAACATTTATATAATTATATATATATACACATATATATATTGCTGTTATAGAAAATACTGAAATGAAATTCTTATAGGTATTCTACATCTGCATCAGTATTTGTTTTTAATACTGGGGATTGAACCCTGGGGCATTCTACCTCCCAGCTTTTTTTATTTTTCATTTTTCAAAGAAGGTCTTGTTAAATTGCTGAGTCTTGCAGAGTTGCTGAGGCTGGCCTCGAACCTGCAATCTTCCTGTCTCAGCCTCCCACATACTGGAATTACAGGCATGTGTCACTGCATTTGGCTCTGCATCAATATTTCTTAAGGAAAAACTCCTAAATATTGATTGTTGGCTGAAATTCTATGTGTATCTTTAAGGATTTTGATTCTAATCCATTGGTTCTACCTTTTGGTGCCCTCAGTTTCCTCCTTACCCAACTTAGGTTCCACAACAAACCATTATGCCAACTCCCTTTGTATATACCCCTAACCCCCATACTCTCCTCACTTCATCAAACTTGTGGCAAAATTCTTGTAACTCTTGTTACATTCAGCTCTTCTAGCTACTCTGCACCTGCACGCAGGTAGCACAGGGTTAGAGAAAAACACACAACCACATTGACTGGTCTCGCTTCAAATGTATGACCACTAACTTCAAATGAGCTGTTAATGTTTTGGGGCCATCGTGCTAGATGTCTCTAGTCCATTCAGTCTCTCAGTGTCTCCCTTGACTATTTTACACTATTTATTTCTTCTCAACTTCCTCCTTTTCCATCCTTACTCTCAGGTTTCTACCTCACTGTGAAAACTAAAACAACCAGGAGACAGAGGGTCCACAGATTCTGCAGCCACATTTACCTCTTAACAGCAAGTGTTCTAATAGATTCCGTCATTCCAAATCACAGATGAGGGATCCCTGCTCTTATTTCCTCCAATGTTATCACTCTAGTAATTGTGTTCTCTTGCTTCTATCTGATCATTTCCGTTTACCGTGTCATTCCCATCCACATACATTCTGTGGTTTCCTCATCTTAAAAATAGAAGTATTTTCTCTTGACCCTCCTTCTCTTGCTAACAATCATCCCCTTTTAGTAACCTCAAAATATATTCAGTCTTCAAGTCCCTTCTTCCATCCTTTCTTGTTATAAGCATGATTGAAGGAGAATTTGCAGTAATAAAAATTTACCAATTTAAGAGTTTTGCAAATGTAAGCAGTCCTACAAGAACCATTACAATTAAGATATAGAACATTTTCATCACCCCAAAAAAGGTTCCCAGGTACCTACTTGCCATTAATTTCCTCCTCTCACCCCAGCCTCTGGTGTGTGACCACTGGTATCCTTTCTGTAACTATTGTCTTTTCCCTAATTTTATATAAATGAAATCATAAGGTATGTTGCCTTTTTAAAATACTTCTTTCAGTTGGCATACTACTTTATGATTTATTTATGTAGTTCTTTGCTCCTTTTAATTTCTGAGTATTGTTCCATTATATCAATATACCACAATTTATCAGTTCACTAGTTGATAGGTATTTGAGTTATAACCAACGTTTGCTATTATAAATAAAACAGCTATGAACATTAACGAACAAGTCTTTTTGCATGTGCCTCCATTTTTATTGGGTAAATATTTTCACATCTGATGCTGGGTCATATATTAAGTATACACTTAACTTCCCAGGCATGGTGGTACACACCTGTAATCCCAGTACTTGGGAAGCTGAGACAGGATGATCGTAGGTTTGCAGCCAGCCTCAGAAACTTAGCAAGAACCTCAGCAACTTAGAAAGACCCTGTTTCAAAATAGAAAATGCCTAGGGATATGGCATGGAGGTTTAATCCCCAGTTACGCTCCCCGCCCCCCCCCCGAAAAGTATATGCTAAACTGTAAGAGAAACCTCAAACTCTTTTCCAAATTAGCCCTATCATTTTGTGTTTCCCATAGAAATGAAAACTAGAATGAAAGTTCTAATTGCTCCACACCCTCACCACCTCTGGTATTGTCAGTCTATTAAAATTGTAGTCAGTCCAATGAGTTGTAGAAGTATCTCATAATTTTTTTTTTTGTGCTGGGGATTGAACTCAGGGGCATTCTACCTCCGAGGTACACCCCCAGCCCTATTTTTTATTCTTTATTTTGAAACTGTGTCTCTCTAAGTTGCGGAGTTCCTCACTAGGTAGCTGAGGCTGGCTGCGAACCCAGATCCTCCGGTCTCAGCCTCTCGAATGCTGGGATTACAAGCGTGCGCCACCATGCCCGGCCATAATATTTTTAATTTGCATTCATCTAATGACTGATGACATTTAGCATCTTTTCACGTAATTATTTGCCATCAAATATTTTCTTTGGTGAAATGACTCTTCAAAATCTTTGCCCATAAAAAACAAACAGGGCTAGGGGTATAGCTCAGTGGTAGAGCACATGCCCAGTATACATATGGCCTGGAGTTTGATCCCTAGCACTGCAAAAAAACACAACACAAAACGGATCATTTGTCTTTCTCTTATTGAGTGATTACCACCTTATATTTTCTGGAAATAAATCCAGTCTTCTATCAGATGTGAGTTTTGGAAATATTTTCACTTAGTGATGTGCATATTTATCTTCATAGTAATATCTTTCAAAGAACCTAAGTTTTTAATTTTGATGAAGTCCCATTTGCTGATATTTCTTTTTATTCAAGCTTATTATGTTCTAAGAAATCTTTATTAACTCAAGGTCATGAAGATTTTTGGAGGGAAATTTTTTACTTTTTAGCTCATATGTTGAAGTCTATTTAAAGTTAATTTTTAGCCAGGGGAAAACCTGCCAAGTGCTGTGTGTATGTAAGTCACTATCCCTCTGATTTACATTATGATGTGAGACTATAATGCACCAATAAAAGTATATAAAAATAAAGTTAATTTTTGTTGAGGTTTATAGTCACCTCATCAGTATGTTTCCTTATACTTTCCATGCCTAACTGTTACAATAGATGAACAGTCTATTATTACAAACTATCCCTTCCATTCAAATTACCCAGTACCTTTATTAAACATAAGTTGATTTTACATGTTGGTCTATTGCTGAGCCCTCTATTCCGTTCCAATGACATGTGTGTCTATACTTAGACCAATACTACACTTTTTCGATTACTGTAGCTTTATAATAAGTCACAAAATCAGGTGATGCAAACTCTAAAAATTTATTCCCTCGAAATGGCTTTGGCTCTTGTAGATAATTTGAACATTTTAGAATAAGTTTGTCAATTTGTATTTTTCAAGCTGGTTATGATTTTGATTGAGATCTATCTAAAATTTCTTACTATTATATTAACATCTTACTATTATTAATATATTACTATTATTAACAAATAGTAATATATTACTATTATTGAGTTTTCCAGCCATATCTTGGCTACTTTGAATAATATTGGATGAAGGTGCAGATATTTCTTCAAGATATTAGTTTCATTTTCTTCAGATATATAGCCATTAGTGGGATTGCTATATCATAGTTCTATTTTTAAGTTTTTGAGGGAACTTCACACTGGTTTTCATAACGGCTGTACCACCTTACATTCCTAGCAATAGTACACAAGGGTTCCCTTTCTCCACATCCTCACCAACACCTCTTATCTCTTGTCTTTTTAGATAACAGCTATCCTAACAAGTGTGTGGTGAGTTCTATTGTGGTTTTGATTTGCATTCCTGTGATGTTGATGATGTCTCCATTGTTGATTTTTTTTTTTTTTTTATTTTTTAGCTATACTTGTTTAGCTATACTCCACTGGTGGTGATGTCTCCACTGGTGATTTTTTTTTTTTTTTTTTTTTTAGCTATACTTGTTTTCCAAAAAGTGATGGTTGTTCTAGGGTTTACAGTTATACATCTTATCCCAGTCTACTTTAAAAAAATCATTAAACTGGATCATGTGTAGTTTAAGAACCTTCCAGTAGTATGTTTCCCAATTCCCCTCCTTCCTTTGTGCTACTGTTCTCAAACACTTTGCTACTTTGTATGCTATAAGCCGTATAATTCAATGTTGTTAGTTTTGCTCTAAATAGTCAATTACCTTTTAAACACATTTTCTAAATGAGATTTTTCATATTTATCCACATATGTACTATTTTTGGCATTCTTCATTTCTTTGTGTAGATCCAAAGAATCCTTTCTTTCTCATTGCATAGGGCTACTGGTAATAACCTTTCTCAGCTTGTGTTGGTCTCTTTTTAAAAGTAGTGATAATAACACTTAACGTAAGATCTACTCTCTCTGCTTCCTATCACAGATCTAACCAGACTTCTGCAATTGCCTATTTACTCCTCTCAATTGCCATGAAGACAGGGACCACAGAAATTGTGTTCACCTTTGCATTATTAGGACCTTAGGACCTTGTGGTGTTTGGCACATCCAAGTCTTTCAGGAAACGAATCTAAACATGAGTAACTGAGTGCAGCAGCACTATTCTAGACCTAGGCTGGTCAAGAAGGGGCCTGAGCTGCGACTGGATTGAGAAGTAATTTAGACTTCTAATGCTTTGGTTGCTGGATGACTGGTGTTGGGCCTGGATTGAGGATGTCACAAGCCATTCATGATCTTGAACTAGAAGCAAATGCAGGAAAGAAAGAAAAGGAAATAAAGCATTTTTCTTGGTAAATCTCTTCCCAATAAGTTTACTTTGGGTCATTTAGTTTTTTTATGTCCAAACAAGTCAATATACCCATCAGTATTAGCAAGTGCTCTGATCTTCTGTTGGATTAAAAGGAAGACAGGCTGGCTACACTTGACAGAAGATGAGTCATAAGAAATCCAGTATTGTCAAGAAATAATAAAAACTTCAATGTGCATTACAAATAACACTTAACAAACTTTGTGATGTTTCTCCTTATTTTCAGTATTTAAAGGTGATAAATGCTACATCTGCATTTTTCTGAACCTATAACTTAAGTCATTTTTTTAGAGAAAGAATGAAAATTATAAAAGATTTGAGAAAAAAACCCACTCCAAAGGCTAAAAAAAAAAAAAAAAAAAAAAAAAATCTTTCCATAGGAAAAGGAGTTGCTCAAACATCTAAAAGAGCAAGAGACAAGGAGGAGGGCATGGAGGGGCTGAGAAGCCTCATACTGCATTTTTAAAAGATGCAATGTAGTGAGATTCAAAGTGTAAGTTCATACTTGGGAAGCTGAGACAGGAAGACCTCAGGTTTGAGATTAGCCTTAGCAAATTAGTGAGACTTTCAGCAACCTAGCAAGACCTTGCCTCAAAACAAAAATAAAAAGGGCTGGAGGTAGCCGACGAGGTGGCGCACGCTTGTAATCCCAGCATTTGGGAGGCTGAGACTGGAGGATCCGGGTTCGAGGCCAGCCTCTGCTACCTAGTGAGGCACTCCGCAACTTAGTGAGACCCTGTTTCAAAATATAGAATAAAAAATAGGGGGTGTAGCTCGGAGGTAGAACACCCCTGAGTTCAATCCTCAGTACCGAAAAAAAAGGGGGCTGGGGGTGTGGCTCAGAGGTAGAATGCCCCCCAAACAAACAAAAAAAGTGATAAATTTATATATGCACGCAATATCTCTTGGTGTGTTTCCCCTGCATCCTCCTCCCTCCCCATACACACTAGCGCCATTTGGTAGTGATACCTTCATATCAGAACAAGACATTATTTGGTCTGTTTCCTTCCTCAAACCTCCTTCTTCCCCTCCCCTCCTCCCTTCCTCAATGCCCTTCCACTGTTCTACCAGTCTCTTTCCTCATTTTCATGAAATCCTTTTTCTTTCCTATTTTCTCTCTAGCTTCCACATAATGAGAGAAAACATACAACCCCGAGTTTCTGAGAGTAGCTGATCTCACTTAGCATGATGTTTTCTAGTTCCATTCATTTTCCTGCAAAGGACACAATTTTGTTCTTCTTTATGGCTGAGTAACCCTACATTGTGTGTATATACCACAGTTTTGTTATCCATTCCTCTGTTGTGGACACTAGGCTGGTTCCACGACTTGGCTATTGTACATCTATTTTCACTGCAGTGCATTTTGACTGAAGTCTAGGCTAGAGATATTGGCCTGAAATCGCAGCAAGAAATACTGGTTAGACAGTGTGGAAGGTGACTCTAATGACTGAGAGACCCATCTACCTCTCTCTCTCTCTCTCTCTCTCTCTCTCTCTCTCTCTCTCTCTCTCACACACACACACACACACACACACACACACACACACACACGCACTGGTAGATCAATTTATACTAAGTAAATTTAAAAGCAACTCTGATTTAAGAGACCAGAGCACTTTTCAAGGCAACTTTAAGAATTAAGCGACAGATTGTTTTTCTAACAATTTTTGTTTTGTTTTGCTTTCTCTTGTTCAGAGTTTTTTTTAGCACTGTTTTTCCCATGTTGAGATGTCAGAAATTGTGAAAATCACTGATAGTATCAACTCCATCATCAGAAAAGCCATCGGAAGAGATTGGGGAGGGTCACCAAAAGTGGGGGGGGGGTGTTTCTTCCTTGCTATTATGTATAAAGAACTAAAATTTAGGAAACATACATACATATATATCTATGTATATATGGCTGTGAATATGTGCTGTCAACTCCGCCAGTACCACCCAGAGCCAGGACTAAGGGATGTTAAGGTAAAGGCAGTGTTAAGGGAGTGTAATTGAGGCAAGGCCTTGCTAAAAGTTTGAGGATGTTAGGAAATCTCAGACAAGAACTTGTGCATTTTAGATAGTTGGATTAGAAAAATAGTTGGTAAAGTCCTTTCCAAATCTAAGAATCTGCAATTCTATTATTATTCATTCGTGTGTGTGTGTGTGTGTGTGTGTGTGTGTGTGTGTAAGGCACAGTGTGTGTAAAAGTGCCAGCTGATGCTGTTTATTACTCTGAGAATGATTTCTCTCCTCTGGGCTCTGGCTTTTCATTCTACAAACACAGTAGCATCTGTAGCAGCAAGAAGGTTTTATAGCCTGTTTTGTCCTTTTTGTTGTTGATGTTGTTTGTATGGGGTGGGGGTAGGGAGTCAGGGCACAGGAGAGGGTCCCAGCTGGGGGCCACTTCTAGAGAGCACATGTCCTGCCTAGAGTGGTCCATGACTCTTCTCCATCCATATGGGTACATCATTTCACTGGAGATGTCATCGTTTCACTGTTTAACCATTTTGTGCCATTTTTCTGAGTCTTCCCTGTATCTCCATTTTATTTTATTTTCTACTATTATATAGTATATTATTGTTGGAAGTTTTTCTGTTTCATCCCCGCAGCTTTAAGATTTGAATTCCTCTTTGGCCCTTGATCTATACCACAATACTAATATTCATATTTGGTTTTCTGTCTTGGCCATATTTGCAAAACTGAAGTCTTAGGTAAATGTGTTATCAAATGATAAAATGTCTCATTGTCATATATTGATGTATCTATTTATAAACCTTTCCACTTATTTAGAAAGAAATAAAAGCCATGATTTTTGTAGAAAATCAAGTGCATACAAAGAAGTCACATAACCAATCATAAAAAACAAACAAACAAAAAACGAAGTGACAGTTGTATGTTTCTGGTGGCAAAATGGAAAGTGCATTGGTTCTGGGAAAGGGAAACTTGGGTTCAAATACAAGTTCTGTAGCTTCTGGCTTTGTGTCCTTTAACATCTCAGTAAGATCAAGGCAAGAATGAAATGTGCCGCGCATGACAAAGAGCCTACTGAAAGTACCCCCTGCAAAACCCAGAGGCTGTTGCGCTGAATTATCAGGAATTGTAGTACTATGGGTTTTTAAAGGCCTGTACATTTTCTACCCATCTCCATTATGGCAAATCATAAAAAGAAAGAAAAAATTATACACTGATTCGATATTGCTTTATTTAAGGCCTTTAGTATAATGTTTCTGGAGCAGAGATGTAATTGGATAAAAAGGTGGAATCCTTCCTTCCAACCAGCTCTCAGGCTGCTGCAATTCCCCCGCTACGCTGCTCGCTTCAACCCCTAGAGGGCAGCATGCCCCCAAAGAAATTCACCCAGGGCCCCAGTAGAATCCACTTAAATGGCCAATTACCTTATCTGTGGTGATTGTTTCTCATCCACCCTAAGAAAGGCCCGAGAAAATCTCATTCGACGTCCTAACAAGAATTTAAGGAAGTATTACCTACAACTTCTAGTGACTACCACAATACTGTGTTTTATTGAGACCGTCAAATGAATAGTATTAAACACCTACGAAGTGAAGAAACCTGGTGAATGCCTGTCACCTTTGGGAAGAGGAAGAAGCACTGACTTCTCAGGTGGGGTTGCTCCAGTGGAAGAGATTTCCTAACTTACCCTCTCCTCTCCCGACTGTCTTCCAGGCGAGAGATGGAGGTCCCTGCTTGCCACCCTCTCATTGTCACTGCTCATGCACAACGGAGAAGACACAGGCCTCACCCACACCCGATCACAACACAAGCCACTGCACACTTGCTCCAGACTCTCCGTCCTTCTGCCTGGCTCCTTGGGCTCTGTGTGCTGCTGATGTCTCACACCTGCGCCTCCATCCTGCCTCCCTGGTGTCTCTCTTCAGGAGTCCCTGGTTGCAGTCTAGGCTCAACCACTAATCAGAGCCTCAGGGATCTCATATGCAAACTGAAGGAGGATGTCAAGCATCTTTGCCCATGTTCTAGAAAGGCAAATAGGGACTACCAAGCACATCCATGCCAAAATCATCTCGGAGAAAAAGTAACACAATTTCCCCTCTTCACAGAGACAAATCATTAAGGTTTTTATACTAATTCCTGTTGACTTGGATTTGGGGTGACTGCTGTCTTTTTCTCCTAAGATCTCTGGGTTTGGATGGATTAAACGGTTTTCATCTATGTATGGGATGTTGTCAAAACAGGACACTAGAGGATTTTTTTTTTTTTAATGAAAAATAACCCTTCCGATATTGAAAGGCAGTATCCATTAATTCAATCGAACATTATTTTCATAAGCAAATATGTTTGAAAAATTAGCAAGTAAATGCATAAATAAATTGCCTACATTGAAAGCTGTTACTGGCAGATATGATAACATGTTTCCTGTTAACTAGTTTACATTTCTTTTGAAGTGAATTTCTGGCTGCCGGTGTTTATGTCACAGATGGTCTCCTCACCTGCTTCATTAAGGCCTGTTTAGAATACAGTTCTAATGTAGGTTTTATTCCATGTAAAGCCACCTAGAGATAATTTAAAATGATCATATCGACTAACAAACACGTAATCAAGAAGCTCTTAAAATTTTATTAAAATTCAGGTCTTTCACCATTAGCAAACCTGCTTCATTAACATATTAATAGATAATGTTCCTGCTCATAATTAGCGTGTATTTTCTTTGCATCATTGTAGTTGAAAGAATTCAGGTGGGGCTTGACAGAAAAGTTTTTTTTATTTCTACCAACAAAGCACCTGGGAGAACAACTGAAGCTCCTGGCCACCATTTCCATTTTAATCATCTGCTCCCTCCTCCCCACAGTTTTTCTCCATAAACTCCATCTTACGATTGATTTCCCCCATATTCAGCCTACTGTGAATTGTAGACATGATAAGCAATAAACAACATGATATGCAAAGGATGAGAATTTGGCCTGCCCACTGCAGGATGAGCGCTACCTGCAAGAGAAACTCTAGGTACAAAAAAAATAATCTCACCCAGAGTTTGAGAAAAGCTGGAATGTGAAACTCAAAATAAGCTTGTCTTTTTTCTTTAAAACAATAATTTTGGGGGATAATTAATTAAGAAAACACATCCATTGACGTTAGATGTATATGTGAAATTATCAATGCCAATCTCAATATCGTGTACGACGGAAGGGGAGGGAGTGGAGAGGGAGCCATGGGAAAGCTCACCAGAATGATAGTATGTTCCTATCACTCTGAACTACAATATGACATGAGACTACAATACACCAAAAAAAGTATAAAAATAATTTTTTTTAAACCCAATTGTGCCATGATGGTGCACGCCTGTAATCCCAGCTACTTGGGAGGCCCAGGCAGGAGAATCCAAAGTTCAAGGGCAGGCTCAGCAACTTAGCCAGACCCTGTCTCAAAATAAAAAGGACTGGAGATATAGCTCTATGGTAGAATGCCCCTGGGTTCAATCCCTTGTAGGGAAAAATAACAGCAACAACAACAATAATTGTTTAAAATGTGAGTAGAATGGAGAATATAGCCTATGTCCACATTTTTATAAAGAGTGATGCCTGTGTCAAGGGAGGATGTATTGCAGGCAGGAATGAGTCAGAGAAGTGGCGGTTGGTTGTTTTGTTGTATTTTTTCAATGATCACAAAATTGGATTAAGTCTATAATTGAGATCCTTGGAATAAAGCCACAGTGTTATTTTGAAATATTCTCACTGAAGTGATGTATTGGTTATGACATATTAGCAGAAGCAAACAGAATTAGTATTAGCCCTTAAAGTGACAATCAAATAAAATGGAAAATGGTTTTTAATGTTAAAATAGCAATTATCTTCTAATATGGTCTAAACAATTAGATAATTCTATTTACCACAACCACTCTGAAGCCACGCTGTTCTGTGACTTTAGAGTTCATCCTGACACAAAGCAGAAGCTGCCAAAATGTTCTAGGCACATTGGAACCTCTCACATGGCTCAGAGACATTTTACGGAGAAGTACCCATTATAGTCCCACGCTCTGGGTTTGGGTTCCAGTGCCATAAGCCTCGGAGAACATCTAGTCTCCCAACTTATTTTACCCAGGAGCAAATGAAGGTCCAGAGAAGTTCAGCAACTCTCTCTAGTTCTCTCAGCTTGTCAAGGGCACAATTGAAAAGAAAAGTCCCTCTCTCTCTCTCTCTCTCTCTCTCTCTCTCTCTCTCTCTCTCTCTCTCTCTCTCTCTCTTTCTCTTCTACTTTCTTTCTTTCACTATATCTCTTTCTTATAATTTGCCAGTCCTGATTTTCTCAAAAAAAAGGGGGGGGGGAACCATGCCATCTATGAGTGATTAGAACAAAGTGATAGAGGCCGACTGAGGAGGAAGCAGGTGGAATGTCACCACGGAGTGCACTTTCCTTGTCCATCTGTGACACCACCTGGATAAAGGAAGGATGAAATACAAAACTGGAGAAATCTTTTCATGGTGTGATTCTGAACTACTGTTTCTACACTTATGAATTACATTTCCAGGACCTAGTGCAGCATGTGCACTAGAACTTTCTACAGTGATGGATAGATCCCCATGCTCCCCAGCGTGGGAGCCACTAGCCACATGTGTCTAGTGAGCACTTAAAATGTAGTTAGGGCCAGGCACGGTGGCACACCTCTGTAATCACAGTACTTGGGAGGCTGAGATAGGAGGATCGCAGATTCAAGGCCAGCATACCGTAACTCAGCAAGACCCTGTTTTAAAATAAAAAATAGAAAAGGGGCTAAGGGGTGTAGATCAGAGGTAGAACCTCCCTGAGTTCAATCCCCAGTAACACACACATGCAGACATGGAAAGAAGTAAAATGTAGTTAGGGCAACTGCGGAACTGAATTTTAAGTTTCATTTGCTCTTTAACTTAAGTTTAGATAGCCAAGTGTAGCTAGTGGCCACTGGATTGTACAGCTTTAGCATATTCCACTGAAGAGTGAGATTCAGATAATGTCAGTGAGCTAGAGACCTCTGGTGGAGGGGACTGTTATCTGCAAGATACACAGTACAACTTCAAGATGAGTGATTTTTTTTTTTTTTTTAAGATGCAGATATTTCAGAAATGTTCATACATTTTAATGCCAACACCTTCTCTGAATGTGACCTGCAAATCCTTTGGTGGTGAGGCGTGCAATGATGAAGAATGCGGGCACTAATTATGCTGATTAATGTTTACTGTAGTCATATCACATTTCTGTTATTAGGCTTATTAAGAGGACACTGGCAAGACAGTTAAAACTGGCTTAAAACATTGTATGTTTGGATCTCTAGCAGGATGGGAGACGGCCTCAAGTTATGTTCCGTCAACTAAGACATTATGTAGGTTGATTGACGTCTGCACTAAATTTTAAACAGCAGGAAAACCTGGCTCAGGAAAAGCAAAAATAAAAACAAAACACAGATGCCGTTGCCACCTCCACCCTTACACAGCCACATGTAGTCACCTACACAGGTTAAGGTAACTCAGTGTTCTCACATGAGGTCAAAAGGAGCGCTTTGGGCCTTTTACTGCCCTTAAATTGTGCTCCTGATAATGCAGTTCACTAAGAGACTTGGTTCTTTTTGACTCTGTTGCCTTCCATACTGCTTGTCCCCCTTAACCAGCAAAAGCATGTATGTTTCTATCACTCTGAACCTCATTTTGATGTATAATTACAAGGCACTAATAAAAGAATATATATATACTTTTAAGTATATATGCATATTTATATAAATATATGTACTTTATATATGTGTGTGGGGGAGAGTACTGCATATTGAACCAAGGGGCATCCTACCTCCAAGCTACACCCTCAGCCCTATTATATTTTTTATTTGGAAACAGGGTCTTGCTAGGTTGCTGAGACTGGCCTTGAACCCGTGATTCTCCTGTCTCAGCCTTCCAAGAACTTCCAGTACTCCCAATTACAGGAGTGTGCCACTATGCCTGGCTTAAAAGTATGTTTTTTAAAAGCCTGATTATGCAAACCACAGTCTTTACACATTCACTCTCCAAGGTTCCCTTTCTTACCTCTTCATGAATTCTGTATTGCTTGGCTTCAATCCTCACACTCTGCTTCCATGACTAAAAGCTCCCAAAGAACCTGTGAGAAAGGCTGCCAACTGACTCTGATAGTTGTCAAAAAATTATAGAATCAATTTTCGCTAGAGTATCCTGAGCATTTTCCAAATGTAAATTTCTTAAAATAATGCTAGCTATTATTATGTGGGAATTTAAAAATCTGTGTGTGTGTGTGTGTGTGTGTGTGTGTGTGTGTGTGTGTGTGTGTGTATTTGTGTTACTGGGGATTGAACCAATGGGTATTCTACCTCTGAGCAATACCCCCAGCCCTTTTTATTTATTTATTTATTTTTGTTTTTAGACAGGGTGTTACTAATTGCAGAGGCCTCTAACTTGTGATTCTCTTGTCTCAGCTTCCCAAGTAGTAGGATGACAGGCATGCACCACCAAGCCTGGCTGAATTTAAACATCTTATGTTTCCAACTCCATCATTTATGCCTTTTGAGTTTCTAATTGATTTAAGAAGTTCTCCTCTACCCTAAAGTTATCCAAATACCTTCCTAAATACTTATGGATGATTTGATTGCACACCTAGAAAATTTGAGAAACTATTAAAATTATTAGCCTCAATAACTGAAATGGGGATTGTAGCTAAATATAATTTTAAAAGAAAATATAGTAATAACTAGTTAAAACTGAAACTGAATTAGTTTATTTATTTATTTTATTTATTTATTTTGCTAAGAACTATTTTGGCTATTCTGGGCTTTCCTGTATGCCAACCATAAATCCACTGAAAAAGAAATCCAAAAAACAATTCCACTCACAATAGCACCTTGAAAAATAAAATACTTAGGGATAAACCTAACCAAAGAGGTAAAAGACCTCTATAAGGAAAACTATAAAAAGTTGAAAAAAGAAATTGATGAAGACCTTAGAAGATGGAAAGATCTTCCATGCTCTTGGATAGGCAGAAGAAATATCATCAAAATGGCCATCCTCCCAAAAGTGATCTACAGATTCAATGCAATACCCATGAAATTACCAAGGTCACTTCTCACAGACAGAGAAAAATCAGTCCTTAAATTCATTTGGAATTAGTTTATTTAACCATAACTAATTTAGATTTACATAGGCAGGCTAGTGACAATTATATTGGAACATTACAGATTTAGTGCATCCCATCAAGGAGTTTGTTTGGTTCCCATGAGGTCACTGACAAGACAGTGAATGGAAATAAATCAAACAAAAAGAACCTATAGGGCTGGGGCTGTTGCTCAGTGATAGAGGCCTTGCCTGGCATGTGCAAGGCCATGGGTTTGATCCCTAGGACCACAAAACAAAACAAAATCTGCAGATGAAAATTATAATATTTTGTGTATATTACTGTAGTTCTCTGGTTTCAGCCCCTTTGGAAAGATACCCAGGAGTGGTATGGCCAGATCATATGGTGGATCCGTTCCCAGTTTTCTGAAGAATCTCCACACTGATCTCTATAGCAGTTAAACTAATTTGCAATCCCACCAACAGTGTAGAAGAGTTCCAATTTCCCCACATACTCGCCAACATTTGTTGTTTTTTGACTTCTTGATGATTGCCATTCTGTTTGGCGTTAGATGGAATCTCAGTGTAGTTTTGATTTGCATCTCCCTGATTGCTAATGACTTTGAATATTTTTTCGTGTATTTTTGGCCATTTATATCTCTTATTTTATGAAGTGTCTATTCAATTGTCCATTTCTTGATTGGGTTACTTGGGGTTTTTTTGTTTGTTTTTAGTGTAAAGTCTTTTAAGTTCTTTGTATTCTAGCCATTAGTCTCCTATCAGAGAGATAGCTGGTAAAGATCTCCTATTCTGCAGGCTTTCTCTTTAGACTCTTGATGATTTCCTTTGATGAGCAGAAACTTTATAATTTAACGCCATCCCATTTGTTAATTCTTGTTTTAATTTCCTGAACTTTGGGGGTCTTGTTGAGGAAGTTTCTACCTGTGCCTATGTTGGTGTATTAGACCTATGCCCTCCTCTAGTAGTTACTCTCTGGTCTAACTTCCCGGTCTTTGATCTATCTCCAGTTGACTCCTATGCAGGGTGAGAGGTAAGGAATTACTTCCAATTTTCTACAACTGAAGAGTCAGTTTTCCCAATATCATTTGTTGAAAATGCTGTTTTTTCTTTAACATATGTATCTGGCATCTTTGTCGAAAATCAATTGGCTATATTCGTATGAATTTGTTTCTGTATCATCTATTCTGTTCCATTGGTCCATGTGTCTGTTTTTGTGCCAATATCATGCTGTTTTTATTACTACAGCTCTGTTGTATAATTTGACATTAGGAATTGTGATGCTTCCTTCGTGGTTCTTATTGCTAAGAATTGCATTATGGGATATCCACACAATGGAATTCTATTCAGCAATAAAGAAGAACAAAATTATGTCATTTGCAAGAAAAGGGAAGGACCTGGGGAACATTATGTTAAGTGAGATTAGCCAGTCACAGAAAGTGAAGGGTCACATGTTCTCTCTAATATACGGAAGCTAGGGAGTAAATGGGGTACCAGAGAGATTCCAGATAATGGAGGAGAAATAACAGTGGAGCCAAGGAGGTGGTCTAAGGGAAGGAGTGGGGCAAGAGTGAGGTTCATTAAAGGAAATTCTACCATTGACTATGTGTACCTATGTGAAAATACCAATGTCAACTCTGATTGGGAAAGGGGAAGATAGGGAGGCAGCCTGTGGAGGAGGGGGGCACCAAGTACTATGTGCATGTACGTCACTGTCCAATAAAAGTATATTAAAAAAGAGTAGAGTCAGCCTGGGCTAGAACCACCAATAAATAAATAAATAAATAAATAAATAAATAAATAAATAAATCTTTAAAAATAAAAAATTCTAACTTTTTAAAAGGGCATAAACAAGACATATGTAAATGTAAAGACATACTGTATCTTGAATGAGAAGATGACATGATTAAAAAGTCACCTTTTTTTCCAAGTTAAAAATACCCATCTAAATCAATTCTGCTCAAAATCCCAACAAGATTTTCTTGGAACTGAAATAGATGTTTTCTTTATATGAAATGATAAGTATATCAAGATTTCCAGAAAAGTTTTTTTTTTTTTTTTTTTTTTTGCGGTACTGGGGATTGAACTCAGGGGTGTTCTACCTCCGAGCTATACCCCCAAGCCCTATTTTTTTTATTCTTTATTTTGAAACCGAGTCTCACTAAGTTGCGGAGTGCCTCACTAGGTAGCTGAGGCTGGCCGCGAACCCAGATCCTCTGGTCTCAGCCTCCTGAATGCTGGGATTACAAGCGTGCGCCACCACGCCCGGCTGCAGAAAAGATTTTTGAAGAGGGCAAAATGTGCCCCTGATATAAAGTTACTGTGATGAAAAAATATAATAATAGCACATGACTAGAATACACAAATAACTCATTAGAGAGCTCGATGATAGATCCAAGTTCATGTGATAATTGTGCCATTTCAGTTCAGGGTGAAAAGAGTATTTTAACAAATAATCCTGGAAGAAATGTCCTCTCACATAGAAGATAAGTTAGATCTCTATCTTTTACTCTACAAAAAAATTTACAATTTGTCTAGGGGTTTTATTTTAATCAATTCTCCATAAATCACAAGACAGCCCCCCCCAATTTCAATGTTTCACTTTTTAATGTACAGATTGATCAATTGAGAGGCTAGAGCTAGGGGAATCCTCTATACATGAGATTATTAGTTGAAATCCCCCCTCTGCCAAAAATGTAGATATAAGATGATATTTATATTCTCATTTTTAGATGAAATATTAAATTGCCTTATTCTAAATAACATGGATACTTTGAGACAAAAAATGAAATCAGAAACTAAATTTCTAAAAGCTGAAGTATAGTATTCAAATATACAATATCTTTTCTTTTCTTTTTTTTTTTTTTTGCGGTACTGGGGATTGAACTCAGGGGCATTCTACCTCCGAGATATACCCTCAGCCCTATTTTTTATTCTTTATTTTGAAACCGAGTCTCACTAAGTTGCGGAGTGCCTCACTAGGTAGCTGAGGCTGGCCGCAAACCCAGATCCTCTGGTCTCAGCCTCCCGAATGCTGGGATTACAAGCGTGCGCCACCACGCCCGGCTTACAATATCTTTTCTTTTTTATTGTGAAATACAACTTTATTATTCTTTTTTAATATACTTTTATTGGTACTTTGTAGTCTCACATCATAATGTAGTTTAGAGTGATAGAAACATACATGTACACCGTACTTGGTGAGCTTCCCCCCATCCCCTTCCCTAATACCTTATTATTTTAATTTCCCTTCTTGGGAGACTAAGACAGGAGGATCACAAGATTGACTCCAGCCTCAGCAACTTAGTGAGACCATTTCAAAATAAAAAAGTAAAAAGGGCTGGGAGAAAGGGTGTAGCTCAGAGGTAGAATGTCCCTGGTTTTGGTCTGCAGCACACACACAAAAAAAATCCCTTCTTTTCTTGTTTTAGCACTGAAAGTCTTGCATGCCTCAGAGAGCCTCCTTCCTGAAGGGTGAGCCATTCTACAAAAGATATTCTCTTTTATCTCTTTTATAGCCTAAGATAAATTGTAACCATAGTGGGGGAGAAAAGGGCAAAATCACTGAGCCACAATTTTGGGGTTTCTGATGTGAAGAATCATGTGTATGTGTGTATGTGTGTGTGTGTGTGTGTGTGTGTGTGTGTATGTGTGTGTGTGTGTGTGTGTGTGTGTGTGTGTTGTCAGGGATTGAACCCAGGGCATTCTAACTTCGAGCCACAACCCCAGCACTATTTTATTTTTATCTTGAAACACGGTCTCGCTAACTTGCTGGGAACCTCACTAAGTTGCTGAGGCTGGCCTCAAACCTGCGATCCTCCAGTCTCAGCCTCCCAACAACTGGGATTACAGGTGCATGCTACTGCTCCTGGCTTAATACTTTTAATTATAGGTAGCACTATATTAAAATATTGAATATTAATCTCTGTAGAGAAAATCTTGTAAAGTATATACATTAAATTACCATCTTAACTGATGAGGATACATGACAAGTGGAGACATAAAACAAATAAATGCTATTTGTAAAGAACCAAGCACCTGCAATCCCAGTATTTGGAAAGCTGAGACCGGAGGATCCGGATTCACAGCCAGCCTCAGTTACTTAGTGAGGCTCTCCGCAACTTAGTGAGACCCTGTTTCAAAATAAAGAACAAAATATAGGACTGGGGGTGTAGCTCAGAAGTAGAATGCCCCTAGATTCAATCCCCAAGACCACACACACACAAAAAAAGAACCAAGCATAGTGATTTTTTCTTTTTTACTATTTTTCCTCTCTCTGTTCACGTTTGCTGCCAAAGTACCAGAAACTGGCTAGGGAGATGAGTGCTCTGTCAATCTGTACAGAGTACACTGAAGTTTAACGTCCCAAACCCTTGCTTTACAATTTTGAAGAAATACAAAGAAAACACTGATTGACAATAAGGAGTTTTATTTCTAATTTGCCTCAACCGTTGAAGGTTGAAAATGACTTTGTATCATGAGAAGACCCTTCAGCTTAGAAAGCGATATTAAGTTGAATCATTCTGTGCAATATTTCCCTCTTGCCACTTGTCTGGGAATAGAAGGATGAGACGAGGACACTTATTTCAATGGATGAATGACAACAGCAAATGGACAAAACTGTCATATGGTGCTTACTTTACATTATTTTTCTTCTACACTGGACGTATTGTACCTCTCCTTTCCAACAGAGCAGGTAACACAAAGTGTGTGGTAGGTTGTCAATGAAGTGGTGGTTAGCAAAAGTTTTTTGTTTTTCTTTTGTGTTTTGTTTTGCAGTGCTGGAGGTCAAACCCAGGGCTCTGAACATTCCAGTGCTCTACCACTGAGCTACATTACCTGAAAATTTTTGATGTTGCAAGATGTATGGCTTTTGCCTCTCCTATTCAACTCTGCAGTTGTAATGTAAAAACAAAAATGCCAACAAATAGATAAACGGGTGTAACTGTGTTCAACCACTGTATTGTTGTTGTTTTGGGGGTTTTGTTTTTTTGTGGTGCTAGGGATAGAACCTAGGGACAATCTACCTCCAAGCTATACCCCCAGCCCTTTTTTGTTTTTTAATTTGGAAATAAGGTTTCATTGAGTTGCTAAAAGCCTCACTAAGTTGCTGAAGCTGGCTTTGGACCTGCAATCCTCCTGTCTTAGTCTCCCAAGTACTGAGATTACACATATAAGCCACCATGCCTGGCTGTTTTGTTTGTTTTCTTTTTGTGTGTGTGTGGTACTGGGGATGGAACCTGGGGGCATTCTACCTCCGAGCTACAGCCCCAGCTTATTTTTTATTCTTTATTTTGAAACAGGGTCTCACTAAGTTGTGGAGGACCTCAGTAAGCAGCTGAGGCTGGCCGCAAACCTGGATCCTCCAGTCTCAGCCTCCCAAATGCTTCTTTGTGTGTGTGTGGAGGGGTGGGGTACTTGGGATTGAACCCAGGGACATTTTACCTCTGAGATACACCCCCAGCCCTATTTTATTTTCATTTTGAAACAGGGTCTCGCTAGGTTGATAGAGTCTGTCTACTTGCTGAGGTTGTCCTCAAACCTGTGATCCTCTTGTCTCAGCCTCCCAAGTACTGGGTTTACAAGAATGCACCACCACTCCCAGTTCTTGTTTTTTCTTTTTAAGTGAAAACTGACAGCAGAGGTTGGCCAGTCTGTGAATTGCAGCTTTCCACCCTTCCCTTTGAGACTCATTGCTTGACTACTTGGACCTCAAGGGAGTCAAGGTCACTACCCAAGATTGTTAAATTAGAATTCAGGAAGGAGCTGAAAATCATAGTAGCAGAGCATTTCCTTTATATCAAATACAGTATTGAATATTTAAAAATGTCAACATTTGGTAAGATATCTATATATTCCTCAATTCTCCTATAAATTTGATGATCTTAAGTTAATAGACTCAACATATTTTATTTTATTTATTTTTATTTTTCTGTGGTACTGGGGATTTAAACCAGGAGCACTCTACCCCTGAGTCACACCTCCATCCCTTTTTATTTTTTATTTTGAAACAGGGTTTTGCTAGATTGCTGAGGCTGGTCTCAAATCTGTAGTCTTCCTGTCTCAGCCTTCCAACTACCAGGATTGCAGGTGTGAGCCACCATGCCCAACTGATTCATTACATTTTAGCAAACAAAAATAGGAGACAGTAAGAGGAAAAATGCAATTTCTAACATGGCTTTTCCCATGGTTTGTTTGTTTGTTTGTTTGTTTGTTTGTTTGTTTTGTGGCACTGAGGATTGAACCCAGTGACATTCTACCTCTGAGCTACATCCCTAGCCCTTTTTTTATTCTTTATTTTGAAACAGGGTCTCACTAAGTTGTAGAGGACCTCACTAAGTACCTAAGGCTAGCTGTGAACCAACGATCCTCCTGTCTCAGCCCCCAAGTACTGGGATTACAAGCGTGCACCACCACATCCAGCTTCCCATTTATGCCATGGCAGAATTAGAATTGAAACATTCAACACAGAGTGAAAGATGATTCCTTCATGCCCAAGAATATCAGGGATAATGTCTCAATCATGATGTTCAAAGGGTTATAAGTATAAAGTCCTCTGTATTAGAAGAGTATATGGAGAGGCACCTTGAACAATTAAGAAAATGTAGAGTTCACAGTGAAGAATTTCTTTCTTAAGTTACTGAGATGAGCTGGAGTTCTGCCAGTAAGCTGCCACAGAGGGAAGCCAAGTGATCTCACTAACACCCTGGATACTGACTATCAATATTGGAATGTCACAAGTTGGACTTTAGATGGATTTTTAAGATTTTATTTTGAATTAATATGCCTTTGAAAGTATGTTAAATATGTAGATAATAAGGTAAACATTATTTAATATATATGGCATATGTTGTATGGGATATTCTCGCTTTTAGTTATTCGTGTACTGAATTAGTCAAACTTGCATTTACAATGTGAATCTATTTGTATGATCTCAAAAAAAAAAAAAACAAAAAACAAAAAACAAGTTGCTGCTGGGCATGGTGGTGCATGCTTGTAATTCCAGTACTTGGGAGACTGAGACAGGAATCGTAGGTTTGTAGCCAGCTCAGCAATTTAGCGAGACCTTCTACAACTTAGCGAGACCCTGTTCCCAAATAAGAAATAAAAACAGGTTGGGAGTATAGCTCGGAGACAGAATGCCTCTGGGTTCAATCCTCAGCACCACAAAAAAAAAAAAAAAAAAAAAAAAAGAATGAAAGAAAGAGTTCCATTCCTGTGCCATTATTCCATGAGACAAATACATGTAGGAAAGATCTAGGTGGGGTTGGGGTTGGGGGAACACACACCCACTCTGAACTTCAAACCTTTCAAAAAGGCTTTGTTAAACATGTTTCCATGTCTTTTAATTTGCAAAAAGTAGCCGGGCGTGGTGGCGCACGCTTGTAATCCCAGCATTCGGGAGGCTGAGACCGGAGGATCCGGGTTCGCGGCCAGCCTCAGCTACTTAGTGAGGTCCTCCGCAACTTAGTGAGACTCGGTTTCAAAATAAAGAATAAAAAATAGGGCTTGGGGGTATAGCTCGGAGGTAGAACGCCCCTGAGTTCAATCTCCAGTACCGCAAAAAAAAAAAAAA